>CAMOHE010044007.1:0-34291 GCA_946598075.1 Artocarpus hirsutus
TACTCCTAAAGAGGAGCTATGGATTCCATATCTATGAATAACAGGTCTACGACATCAAGAGTCATGCCTCCAACGTACCGGCATGCATACCACTATTGAGATGTGGGTGTCACCCTTTGGCACATCAAAAGACACAAGTCAAGACAACGGGCCCACTATTCATCTCAGGATTAAGATGCAATACAAATGATTGTATAAAGTGAATCGATTTACCAAGACAGAATTATTAATCCAAATCAATTCACTTTATGTCCTGATCCAACACATCGTCACCTATGACAACGTGCCAATGTTTCTATTCACGGAGTCCACCTCCGATGGTCAAGACAAACCATCTCCCAATAGGGATATAGACAACATAACAATCTTTACATGAATAAAGCGCCCAACTTTATTCCCTCGATTGCGGATCTTATGATTTAGATCGTCACCTTAAGAATCGTGTCTTCTGCATAATCTGTCCATCATATGCCCAATTCTTAAAGGTTTAGACCGACAGTCTCAGACTATTGTTTGCTTATCATACATTCAACAAATATGAACGTAAAGAGGACAAGATTTGGTATATGAATTCTTTATTGATAAAAATGTCTTCAAAACTCATTACATTTTTACTCCATTAGGGCATACATGTCTAACATTTCTTTACAAGATTAAGATTATTATTGTTGTTGTTCTACCTCCTCAAACATATACATATATATATATAAGAAACAATGAGATTTTGTCTGCCTGGTGTTGTTAGTGCTGAGCAACTGAAAGGAAAGTTTTCTTCAAATGGAAACCAAGGATCTTCACACTATAACAATTTTTGATTATATGACCTTCATTTAACAACCGTTTCTCAAAAACCGTCGTGGTAAGGATAAAAAAATAGCGAGTTATGCCAATGAAGACAAAAACCATCGTGGAATGGCTGAGCTACGATGACAAGTTTTGAAAAAACCTTCGTGGTATGTGTTACCTACCATGATGGTTTTTTATAAAACCATCGTGGTATCTCGTGGCCATTCCACGATGACTTTTTAAAAAACCGTCATAGTAGCTCCCTTAAGACACCTTTTTCTCACCACGACAATCAGATACAATTTAAAAACTCACTTCTCAAATACGAACATAGACCCCTCCGAATCAACTGTCGTCATCCCTCTCCGCCTCCCACTCCTTAATCTCATTCCAAATTGCAAGTTTTTGTTAGAAATTGATGAATTGTTGTTGATTTTGTTGTATAATTAATCCAAAATTGATAAATAGTTGTTGATTTTATTGTTTATTTTGTGATTATTATATTATAGATTATGGTATGATTTATTTATTTTATGATGGGTATGTGTAATTTGTTTTATGATGGGTGATGTTTTTGTTTTATGATTAGAATATATATAGGTGGGTATGTATACAATTTGTGAAATTAATTTTAATTGAAAATTTGCTATTTATTATTTCAATTTAGGACTTGCAAAATGGATAGAAAATGGATGTGAAATTTTCGATTGTCTAGAGAGTATATGAATGATGTGAAAAAATTCTTGGATTTTGCCAAAATCATGGAAGGTTCCATGACGATTTATTTATAAACCGTCGTGGAAAGTTGCTCTCTCACAGCATTTATAATGCTATAAAATAGCTTCCATGACTGTTTATAAATAAACTGTTGTGGAAGGCTGTTGTCTTTTTGACAGCATTTATAATGCTATAAAATAGCTTCCATGGAGGTTTATAAATAAACAGTTATGGAAGCTCTTCCACGATGGTTTATGCATAAAACGTTGTGGAAGCTTCCCTTTTAAAAATTTTGAAACGCATGCCCACCTCCTTATTTTGAATCTGCCTTCCTCTCTCTCTAAAAGCGCTCCCTCTCTCTCTCTAAAATACCTCTTTCTTTCAAGATCTCTTTCTACCGTCGTAGCCTCCTTGCCAACAGTAAGCTGCCCTTCCCTTTCTCTCTCCTCTTCCCCCTCCCCTGCCCCCTTCCTTTCTCTCTCCTCTTCCCCCCCACCTTCCCCCACCCACCCACCACCCTCACCCCCATTGAGCACCCCCCCCCCCCACCTGCCCTCTCCCCTCCTTGCCCCCTTGCCCCACCCACCCCCCACTCCACCCCACGCCCCACCATCCCCCACCCTGCCCCACCCACCCCCTCTCCATTGCCCCACCCCTCCCCCTCCACCCTTGCTCCAATTGCCCCTTCACCCCACCCTCTCCCTAGCTGGCCCCCCCCACCCCCCCTCGGCCCCTTTGCCCCACCCAGCCCCCACTCCAGCCCAACCTCGCCCCCCTTGCCCCACCTACTCCCCACCCCACCCTGCCCTGCCACACCCACCCTTTCCCCGTCGCCCCACCCTGCCCCCCCACCCTCACACAACGCCGTGCCCCCCCTGGGCCCCACCTACCCTCCACCTCGTCCCCACAAATTTTATTTGTGTAATTGAAATTGTGAACTTGTGAATATGTGAATATGTGAAATTGTATCCGTGAAATTGTGAACTTATGAATATGTGAAATATGTTAAGATTGTGAATATGTGAAATTGTGTAATTAAAATTGATTTGATCGCCTCAGACGCCCACTACGTGAGGATTTTGTATTAGTCATGAGATTGTAAGTATTAATGTTCTCTTATAAAATTAATTGTTTTGAGTCCCATATAATTGTATCGTCTATTAATTCATTTAAACATGACATATTGTTAAGGTGCTTAACGATTGGAAGCTTCAAGCGGGAAGCGGTGTCATAAACCGACCAAAAACACTATATTCCAAATGCAAGTGTCCAAGACAACAAGGAAACGTAGAATATGGTTCTTTTATTCTACATTTCATGCGAGATATAATTACAAGTGGTACACAAGCCCTGGGAAGAAAAGATTTTTATATACCTACAGATATAATGAAGTTAGATTAGAGTGGATACAATTTGTAAATAGGTATGTAATTTTTAGATAGATAGATAGATAGAGATAGTAGATAAACAATTGCTCAAAATAGCTCAAATATAAATGATCTTATAAATATCTTGTAATTTCAATATACATCAATTTTTGTATGCAATCAGCGCCTTGTTGTAATGGATAACATACATGACTGGCCATCTCATAAGAAATCAAAAATTTTTACAATTTTTTTTGCCAATATTAATTTTTCACGACGGTTTTCATAAAAACAGTCATGGAAGCATAAGCTTTCATGATGGTTTTACACAAAAACGTCATGGAGGCTCCACTTTCCACAACAGTTTTTATAAAAACCGTCGTGCAAGATGCACACCCACGACACCTCTTCGTGCCAATTTTGCTATTCCACGATAGTAAAAAACCATCGTGAAAACTCTATTTTGCATCACAATTGAAGTTTTCATGACGGTTTTTTAACAATCTTGAAATCCACAGTTTGTAGTATTGTCATCTTTTGCAGATGTCTCAAAAGGCTATTTTGCAGTTTATGTTGGCGATGAGACGAAAATGACAAGGTTTGGCATGCCAATCTTTATTCCAAGAGTTGCTAAGTAGAGCTGAAGAAGAATATGGATTTGATCATCCAATGACGATGCCCTGTGGAGATGGCACTCTTTATTGATCTCATTTCTCGGTTGAATGCCTCATCAAAATAGGCACTCTTTGACGCAATCAATAACAAAAATGTTTTGTTTCATTTTTTTTTTTTAGGCAAAACTATTGCCAATACCATCTAAATATTTTTCCTTGGAGAGTTGAAAGAAAATGTCCCCAAGAATGACATAAAGGAATATCTTTTTTTTTTTTAATTATTTTTGTTTGGAATGTTCCTTTTTTTTTGTGGGGGACTCAAATCATTTTCCATTTAGCATTCCGTTGCAAAATTTGTTTGAATAATGTCGGATAAATGCAGGAGTTGGCTCTCGCATATCAGGCTCGGGACCATAACGAAAGTTTGCTGAAGAATCAAATCAACAAGGATTATTTTAAGATTTGCCCCTAACTATATTACTTATGTCACTTTGCTTTCTGATTTTTAAAACATATTATGTAGTTTCCTCAAACTTTGTTCTGTTAGCAAATTTTCTTTTCCATCCAACTCTGTTAGTTGTTTTTTGCAAAATATTTTTATATTTTCCTCCCAAATTATGTCACTTATATTATTTTGCTCCTCTTGACTTTCAAAATGTGTCATTATGTCTACCATTTATTTTTGTTCGCCGAGGTATTAAACTTGTGTGCTTTGGGAGGGCCGTAGCAGAATTGGCCAAAGTTTTGTGAAATAACTATCAGGGACTCTGATCCATGTAATAGTATGAGGGCCAAATGTTTGTATTTAGTAGATGGAAAAAGTAAATGTCCCAGGCTTGTATTTCAAATAATAACGATGCCTTTTCCATTAGCAAGACAATTTCTCATTGACATGTGCAGCTTTTTATGACAGATTAGGAAGACAAATCCATGTGATTTCTTGACTTGCTGCCTCACCGTTCTTAGTCAATCATTTCATGCAAGATATACTAATGGAATATTCTTTGTTCTATATTTATGCCTAGGATTAGATTTAGGAGCAAGAACTTTCTGCTCTGGAAATCTTATCTTTTTAGTTGGTCTTCAGAAATCCATTCTTGTTATCTAACAAAAATTTATAAAGTAACTGCTTAATATAGGTATCTTCTTGTTTTAGCAGAAGTGGCTTTCGGTTCAAATTAATTGATTCTTATGGTTTTCTTTTCTTGTATTGGATTTAACCAACGTGTACGTGATTATGTTATCCTGAGTAGAGAAAACCACATTCCAATCATTGGAATTATATTCTCCAAACCATTATTTGACACGTATAATACATCATAATATCCCATTACTATTGAGCCACCATTCCTATATTAGACATAATTCAGTCCCTTTTCTTCATTCACGATCAGTATTTTCCTCACAAGTCTTTAGTGCAGTTGAACTTATAATATGACACTTCTACAATGTGAATACTTTGTTGGGTCATCAAAGTTTTTGGATTTATCAACGAAAATAACCTTTCTTAGACTATGACATAGGAGTCGCTGAATCTATAGGTTCTGATGAAGTAGCATCACAGACCAACATAGCATTCAATCGAGACTTGTTTGCTCAAAATGGAAATAAAAAATCAAGCAAATATATATCTGAAAGATTTTTACCTCCAGTATTCACATATGTGTAGGTTTTTTGGTTAATATCTAATAAGCTTATCTTTCATAGTAGACCCCATTCAAATGCCCCAGGACATTATTTTATTTTATAAAGTCTTGCAAAGTTAGTAGTTAGCATATAAACATGCTTGGTCACAAGCAACAAGAAGCATTCCATGGAAGAGGTGGGGAAAGGTGTTCCCTCTATCAGTCTGTATGATTATAAAGAGTCGAAAGACAATCCCATGTGATCATTCACAAGTCATTATCTCTTACTTAACCCAGAAGGAAACCATTCATTCAAAGCAGCAGAAGATATCCTTTAACGCTTTGCTTATAAATAAAGCCTTTACTTAGAGGTAAAACATTCACCAAACAAGCAAATCGCGGCTTTGTTTGAGATCTTCTCTTCATTTCCGTATACAATAGAGCTATGGGTTTCCGTTTGCCACGAGTGGTTCCCGCTAAGAAATTTCTTCGAGGATCTTTCTCCAATTCAAACAAAGCGGCTTCAATGACAGTTGATGTCCCCAAAGGCCATTTTGCAGTTATGTCGGAGAGGATGAAAAGGAGCGGTTTGTTGTTCCTGTGTCATTGCTGAACCATTCTTCATTTCAAGACTTGCTTATTCAAGCCGAAGACGAATATTGTTTTGATCATCCAATGGGGGGTCTAACTTTTCCGTGCAGAGAAGACGCAATTATTGATCTCATCTCAAGCCTAAACGCTTCGTCGAATGACCAAAATTAGGAAAATTTTGCAAAGCGTAGACACTGTCAACACAATATTACAGGACTTTAATTTGCCTTTTGTTTCGTTCTCTTTTCATTGTGGAATGTGAAATGGCTCCCAGAATGAGAAATTTATGAAGGATGTTATCAGAATTACTGGTGCAAATCATCTCTCCAAGTATATTTCTACGTCTTTTGAGATTTTGATATAGATCTCTTGACGTGGCGGAAGCGTATATAAAAAAATAGAAAAAAATATAAATTCCTAGAATCTATTGATCCAACTAAAATTTCAGATGATCTATTGATTTTATATGAATACCGAAAAATAGATAGAATTGTAATCCGTTGATTCGAATGGAATACCGGAGAACAAAGCATGAGTAATTTGTTGATTCGAAAGAATATCAAAGAATAAGCAAATATGAGAAAACTCTATGGAATTTTATTGAATAACTAAACAATTGAAAATAATAATGTATGCTAACATATTCATAGAAGTCTTAAAGCATAAAAATAAAGGAAAAAAACTGGAAAATAATCCTAAAATTCAAAATAAAAGCCTATTGAAACAAAATCTAATATTTAGAATTTGAAAATAACTCAAAATATCTCCACAACGGGAAACTACCAAATCGAAGCTTGGCTAGGGGTGGTTGATTGCTGGTGTCTTCTTTAAGAAGAATACGTGTTGCATCGAACCCACCAGTTTAGAAAAGATTTTCCCTCAAATCTTGAGTAGCTTCAAAAGGTAGGAAATAAGTAGAATCTGCTTCACGAATTCGGGATGAACCTACTTGGGAGCCAAAAATTTATGAAATTCATGAGTAGGATCATTTTCCAGATTAGGCAAAATAAAATCTATCATGTCTAATTTAAGCACAATTGGCTTGGGAATAACCGCATGGAAGGGGATGTCAGGAAGGAGACACAAAGAAAGAAAAGTATCTTTGTCGGCAACCAAGGTAGAATCCAAATCTAAATCTTCTTCTTTTTCTCCGTCGATGTTGTCATAAAGTGAACTAAAATAATTGACTTGGTCTTCTTCTCATAACAACCCTCCTTATGTAGTTGTTACTTAACTACTTAAACGTACACTTTTATAGATTTCATAATTTTATGGAACATTTTTCTTAAATAACTTTACTAATTAATTTATAATTAAGACCATTTTTACGTTTTTTGTTGCAATAGAAGTAATTTTATATTCTAGTGGTTCAACAGTCGTCCAACATACATACATTTTACTTAAGGTTATACAGTGTCACTTATAAACAAAAGAGTCATAAATAACAAAAACTGGTGCAGAAATTAAAGTACACAGTATCTATTTCCCATAATTCCACTATGATCGTCTGCCCTTTCACCACCGTCCATCATATATTACTAACAGATTGCTTACCTATAGTATAAACATACTTGGATGAGCTTTCACTTAGCAAATACAGACTATAACTTGTAAAACATTTAAAATAATATATAACAATAAAATGCATGTGCTGATTAAGCTCAGTTATGATCATGTGTTATTAATTTATCGGATCTAAGTAGTGGTATTAGGTGTATGCAATCAATAGAAAGTTAGGGTTTACTAGGTCCTAACAACACCGCGATCTAATTTCGTTTTATTTTTAAATCTTGAGCTTCCTCGTAGGTCAAGAGTTTGGAACGACACTCAAATTAAATTTGTTCTTAGAGAGTTTCACTGAACTATTTTTGTGGGTATGCAATATGGCATGACATAGCATACTTTAACATAAAACTAAACATGCTTACTATTTTTCTTTTAAAACATTTTTTTTAGAACTATCCGTATTGTAGATGAGATTCCTATTTTAATGTTTTCTCATAGTAGGTCTCCCTATTTGTCCAAAATTCCTTATCCTATAAAAGAAATAATTTTGTATAAAACATCCATTAAAAGTGTGTAAGAACAATCTATTTTATGCGATTTTAATTTTTAGCATAATTGTAAAATTTTTTTATCGTAATTCCTTTATTGAAAAAACATAAAAGTTGTTATTTCTATTATGAAGATTAAATACTTAATTAAATCTTTATAATATCTAATTTTTCTTAATTGTCTTTAATTTGTATTAAAAATTGATAATTAATTAATTATCTTATTGTCACTTAGTCTATAAGACCTCAATTAACTAAATTAGAAACTTCCTAATTTTGTAATTCTTGAACTTAGTTCTAATTATTCATTTTCATAGTTCAATTTGTGGGCTCGTAATTGGTTCAAAGCTCATTAAACTCAAAACGATCCTAAGACTTTTATATGCGTATGCTTAAAACTATGACCCAAGTGGCTTTTTGGACTAAGGCAAGCGTTGGATCTATCTTTATTGTCATAATATTAAAATCTATTGTGCTGGTTTTTTTTTTTTTTTTCAATAAACATTTTTGCATTCCCATAAAAACTATTAAAGGTTTGTGACACAAGGTTGCGATTTAACTATATTTATTTAGCTCAAAATTTCACACCAAAATGGTGCTTTAAATTTTCATTCGAAAATGAAACAAAAGCTAAATCTAAGGCTTATATAATTTTTCATAAGTGCCATAATTTTTTGGTTTGTCAAAAAATAGGTTTCTGTAGCCACACGATCATTGTTTGTAAGAATTAGTACCGAAGGTACTTTTTTTATTAGTTTTAGAAAATTGCTATAAAATGATATGTTAAAAATAATTTTTTTCTTTTAAAGTTTTTTCGTGAAAGTTACTTTTTTTTAAATACATAATTTAATAACTTTCATCTTCATCTAAAAGTCTCGATCTTTGTCCATAGCATATTCATTTTCTGGTTATTATTTTGTAAATTTTATCGATTAAAAAGTTTAGAATGCTTTTATAAATCTCAATTAAAGTCTATTTTAGAGGCAGCTTTTTACAAAACTTTGACCATGAAAATTCTTCATTTTGTTGAAAACTACAATTTAGCATCAAAACTACCCTTAACTTTGAAAAACTATTTCAGCCCATAAATATTGTTTTTGGACAGTTTTAGGAAACTATTCATAACTATATTTTAGATACAGATTTTGAAAAAGATTTCTTCATGAAAGTTGTCTATCTCATCGAAAACTAAAACTTTCATATTGACAAAACAAGTAATTTGGACTCAAAATGGCCAAAACAGTGGCTGCCTGCATCAAAATAGTTTAGGGCAGCAACCAAAACTATTTTAGACAATCACAAGCAGTTTTGAAAAATAGCTCGTAAACCCATTCTAGAGTCAAAGCTACATTTTTACTTATTCATGGAGTTTTGTTCAAAATATCGTGAACTAAAAGTTTTGTGTTTAAAAAAGTTTTAAAATTCGACTATAATGTTTCCGTTTTCACAATCTAAATTTATGGAAAACTTTCCACAACATCAAACATGCACCAAACCTAAACTAAACTTACATAACTTATTACAATAAAATACATATAAAGCCACACCAATCAACATAAATAAAAATTGTTACAAACCATTTTCTTATTAAAACATAAACTTAACTCATAAAAATCTAAACTTTGAATGAATAAAAGGATTTAAAGAGAAAAGTTAAGGACTTTACCCTTGAAGACACTTCTTGATGATGTCCTCTAGAAAGCCTATTCTTCCTCCTTTCTTCTTGTTTCAAACACTAACAACACAAACTTTGCAATATAAAAATTTAATCTTGTATCATCTAAATAAATAAAGAGAAGAAGGATTGGAATTTACCTTTAATGATCTCTATAAATACTCCAACTTTCTTCTTCCTCTTTTTCTTCTTCTTCTTCTAATCCCTCTTAGTTCTTCCCTTCTTCTTACTTTGATTAATGATTTTTGTGGTAGAAAGAAAAGGAAATTTTTGGATACTTGCTCAGGGGAAAACTGGCTCTTGGTGAAGAAAAATGGGAACAAAATTTCTTGGAGAATCATGTGTTGGAACCGTTTTAGAGAGTGAAAGTGAAAAGAGAAATTTCTTGGTAAATTTTAGAGCTAGAAACCGGTTTGGATTGGAAGGAATTAGGAGAGAAATTTTTGGAGATCTCTCTTTTGGAATACACGAATTTTAGGAGGAAATGAGGAGAAAAAAAGAGAGACTAAAATATAGCCTTATGATGGTATAAGTATTTATAAACCAAACCTAATTAATCCCTCCCACCTAACTTTAGTTTAACTCCTAAGTGACTTTAATAAGTTAAATTTTTTTGCTTAAGAATCCCTAATGTTGGCACCAATTGCTTAAGGGATGAAGATGTGGTTTTGGCTAATAAATGCACCAAGGACAAGCCTTACATCAAGCTAAGTCATAGTCAAATCCAATCTTTTTCATCTTATCTCTAAAGATTCCCACCAATAGATATATTTGCACTATCAAGAGATGACTAACTTAACTTACAAGAAATTTTGAAATCTAATAGGTCCTTTCCAAATTTTTGAATACAGTTACATGCTAATCATAGTGTAGATTGATACTGATATATGCTTTAATCACGTGCCAATTTTTTACTATATTTAGTCTTAAAAAATATTTCTAGATTTAATAAAAATCTAGACTAGACTTCTCAAGCATTTAAGCTCGATAATGACCTAGTTTTTTGGTAGTGTTAATTAATCCAAAGCTTGCATAGCATTTTCTACAAATTAGTACTCGTGTAGTTTCAATTTTAAATTAATTAGCAATTAAAGACTTGTTAAGCATTAGAGTGTTCCTCGATACATTACTAACTTCATACTACACTTGAAAATTTTTGTTATTAAAATTCTCAAGTTATTTACGGATTGAAATTTCTTTCGCTTTATCTTGCAATAGAATTTGTCAACCGAATTATTAAATCATGAAGGTTAATAAATTTATCTTTAAAATTTGCTATAGAATTTTTGGACTATTTATATCAATTTCATAATTCCTTCATTCACAAAAATTAAACATGATATTTTCAAGAAAATCTTTGACTTAATATTACATTATTTAATTTTAGGGTTTTCTAGGTCATTATACTCTTTTTTCCTACATTGTTGTCAAAAATGGGATCAAAATTAATTATTTGATCACCATATTCTCTATCACTCTTGTCGAAGATTGGACCATTGGAAAATTTATCACGAACATCTTCGTCCTAATCGAAAGGATCCACTTCGTTACAAGTTTCATAGAAAAATGAGTTTTCTGTGTCTCGTGTGTTCCTCATCTTCAAAACTTTCCTCTTCATCGTCAAAATCACCGTTTTAAAGTCATAGGACAAGAGCCTCTAGTTTCTCTTACATATCGACAAGTTCAACATAGATACGAGCAAACTCTTTAGGATTGACGTAAATAGGTGTGCGTGCAAGGGTAGGAGAGACACAAATAGTGGAGGGAACTTGGCAAAAGCATGGACAATGGTGGCTGATGGATCGTCAAGTCTACAGGATGGTTGCATAAATCGGTGTAGGAATGTTCATTTTTGATACCAACTGACGTAGTGGAAACAATATAAAAAGTAGTGGAAAAAGATAAATTTCTAGAATCTGTTGTTTCAATTAGAATGCCAAATGATCCATTGATTCTCTATGAATACTAGAAAATAGGTAGAATTGCAATCTATTGATTCCCACATAATACCAAAAAACAAGGCGCGAATAATTCATTGATTTGAAGAGATATCGTAGAACAAGCAAATATGAGAAAACTCTCTTTGAAATTTTATTGAATAACTGAACAATTGAAAATAACAACGTATGCTAACCTATTTATAGAATTGTTAAAGCATAAAAATAAATAAAAGGAAACAATAAAATAATCCTAAAATTTGGAATAAAAGCTTATTTAATAATGGAAAACAAAATCTTATATTTTAAATTTGAAAATAACTCAAAATATATCCAAAACGGGAAACTGCCAAATCAGATCTTAGCTAGGGTTGGTCAATCGGCATAAGGCTAAGGCAGTTAATTAGCAGCATCTTCTTCGGGAGGAATATGCGCTACATCATCTCTCTCCACTTTCATTTTTGCTGGCGTCTACATGTCATTTTAGGGACAATTAATTCTTCCTTGATATTGCTTAGCAATGACTATATAATTTATTTGTTATAGTATAATACTATTATACAATTTATTTGTTATAGTAATACTATTATATTTGTCATTTTTTGTTTCCTTACTAAAGGAAAGTTTACTTTTGTGTGATGAATTTTCCATGTTGCTCTATTGGTTAACCTCCAAATAAAGGCAGATCTAGAAAAATTAGTCAGGAGTGGGAATGTGACTAAACTAATGGGTGGGACAAATAAAAAGATATAGAATTTTAGGAGGAACATAAGACAATTTTAGAAGGGGCGAAATACAATTTTAAAAATACAAAACACAACCTTTACAAAATTTCATATATAAAATTAAAAGAAAAAAATTTAGGGAGGTGGCAGCCCATCCTCCGGCTCTAAGTGGCATCGCTTATGTCTTTTAAGTATGGGCTTATTCATAACATGATATTAAGAAACGAGATATCTTCTATTGCTTCCTTTCAAGTAACAAAGGACATGTTTGCTTTACTAGTTCACTCTACTATGGCTTTGTCCAAACGGCCATCACAATTTGAATTGGTATCTGGTAAAGCATTTAATTTAAACTAAACTTACACTTCAAACTAGGCTAAATTGCCAAACTTAGAATGCAAACCCCATCTCCATTTCAACATTTTGAACAATATTAAATATTGATTTCACTTCACATATTTATATTTATAATTTAACATTATTATTTTATATTATTTTTCAATTAAATAACTTCTTTTTACATATTTATTTTTTAATTAAATGAATTTTTTATGCTTTAAACTAAAGTTATTGATACTTATTTAAGTACAAATTTAGATTGGATTTTCTATTTAAATTAATACTTCAATTGCATACCCAAATGCCAATTTGGATTTCTATTTAAACTTCACAATTCTAAATTTTTTGTATTCAAACTAAAAAAAAAAAAAACATCAAACTAACATAATTCAAACTAGTAAACTAAAGTAAGAAATAACACTAGAGCCATCCAAAATTTGAGTCCTACTAAATAATCTCAACATGACTTAGAGTTGTCTTAATGATCTTTGCACTACAGACAAAAAAGCCTACGCACATTTATTTATTTATATTAGTGTTAGAAAAATAGTATGCAGTAAAAATTTTAAAAATTTTAATCAAAGTATTTTCTAAAACACAAGTTTGACACGCTATATGAATAAATTAACTAGATCTTTCTAACTTTGTATATTGAAGAGCTCCTACAATCTGTGAAGAGAAGGGCGTTCTAGAAAAGCCTCAACCAACTAGTCTTCTTTGCTATTCTCTATCCACAATCATAGTGCGTGTGGGCACACCTCGTGCAGCTCTTGCCTGGTGACTCTCCTTCTAACCAATTGAAATACCCAGAACTACCGTTCATAATTTATGAACAATAGCTCTTTATAGGAGTTTCAAAGACTCACAGTATAGAGTGCTCACTCTTGATCTGTCAATTGATCTAAATAACTGTGAAGTCTCACTCCTCATTTATAGAGGTTGATCAATATCTGATAAAATTATCTAAAAACTCGTGATCATTATCATTTGGTAGGCAGGCTGAATTGACAGATCGGCTTGCCAAATTTACTCCATCGGTAGGCCGAACCTAAAGATCAGCCTGCTGAATTTACGATAAATAATCTTTGCAAATCTTTTATTTCTAACCCAACATTGTTTTGGTAAAGCCTCAAATTTTAATTCAAACAACCCAATAGAGAAGTTATTTAATTAATACAAATGCATCTAGATAATCTCTAAAAAAATAAATATTCTGAATAATTCAACAAGTTTATCTTGAATTAATTTTGACAAAATTAATTCAACTGATAAACAGACATGAATTGTCTGATCCTATTGAATTTTAGCCAATCTAAGAATTTAAAATAAGTCACCAATTTATTAAAAAAGCACGCCGTCTCATTACAGGATTTATTGCGAGCTAGCAAAGGGGACTTGATGGACCTATATAGTTCAAGCTCTCGATAATTATGAATAATATCCCAGATATATATTTCATAATTATCAACTCTAACGCTGCTCCATTAAAAGCTTAGAGTTGCACTCTCAAACTATATAAAATTATAAAGTCCAAATAGCTAAGTATCCATGACATATCATTATGTATCGTATCCCCATAAGATATCCATAATCGGCTTAAGGATAAATTTTGTCTTACCTTCCCGATTATTTTTTCTCTTACGTTCCATTATCCTACCATCAAAAAACCTACCATCTAAAGATAGTATACTATTCAGTTACACCTATATATCCAAATGGTTGAGCACTCTAGTCTTTTAATTACAAGATAACACATATAAGAGGATATCATCGACTGCTGAAGAGGAGCTATAGATTCTGTATCTATGAATAACAAGTATATGCTATCAAGAGTCATGTCTTCAATGTACAAGTATGTGTACCATCATAGAATGTGGATGTCATCCTTTGGTACATCAAAAGACATAAGACAAGATAACGGGCCCATTAGTCATTTCAAGATTAAAATACAACACATATGATTGTGTAAAGTGAATTGATTTGCTTAGATAGAATTATTAATCCATATCAATTCCACTTTATGTCCCAATCCAGCACATCATCAGCTATGGCAATATACCAATTTTTCTACTTACAGAGTCCAACTCTGATGGCTAAGACAAGCCATCTCCTATCAGGGATGTAGACAACATAACAATCTTAGCATGAATAAAGTGCCCACCTTTATTCCCTCGATTGTGGATCATATGATTTAGACCATCACCTTTAGAATCATGTTTTTCGCATAATTTGTCTATCATATGCTTGATTATATAGGTTTAGACCGACAGTCTTATACTTTTGTTTGGTTATCATACATCCAACAAATATGAACGTAAAGAGGACAACAATTTGGTATGTGAATGATAAATAAATTCTTTATTGATATAAAATGTCTCCAAAAACATATATTACATTTTACTCCTTAGGGCATACATGGCTAACAATCTCCCACTTGCACTAAGCGAGTAAATATGACATATCCCTCATCCCTATAGCTTCCACATGCCTTTCGAAAACCACTTGTAGTTAGTGTCTTGGTGAATGGATCAACTAAATTGTCCTTAGGTACGATTTTGCATACAACAACATGCCCACCTTCAATGAAGTCCTTTATCATATGATATTTTCGATGAATATGCTTACTCTTCTTATGAAATCTTGGTTCCTTAGCTTTAGCTATCGCTGCACTATTATCACAATATAGCGATACTACTTTGCCTATGCCAGGAACTCCCTCAAGATCCCTATGGAACTTGCAGAGCCACACTACTTCTTTCGAAGCATCACTAGCTGCCATATACTTGACTTCCATCGTTGAATCCAAAGTGTAATCTTGCTTGATACTTCTCCAAACAATGGCACCATTGCCCAGAGTAAACACAAAACTAGAAGTCAATCTCCTTGAATCTAGATAGGCTTAGAAATCTAAGTCAGTGTATCCTAAAGGTGTTAAATCCTCACCCAAAGACACAAGCATATACCATCGAGTTCTTCTCAAGCACTTGAAAATATGATTGACTGCAACCTAGTGGTTTGATCCCATATTCGACTGAAAACGACTTACTATCGAGACTGCATAACTAATATTTGGTCTTGTGCAAAGCATGGCATACATGAGACTACCCACTGCTGAAGCATAAAGTACCTTCTTCATCTATTCTCTTTCCCCATAATTGATTCCTTCCTTTTGCATGTAACCTTTAGCTACCAATTTAACCTTATAGGTTTAGACTTTTCCATCAACTCTTCTCTTTCTCTTATAGATCCACTTACATGCTATGGGTGTTACCCCTTCGAGAAGATCTACAAGTTCGTAGACCTGATTAGTCTCCACAGACTTTATCACAGTGTTCATGGCTTTTATCTAGAGTTTTGAATCAACATCCTCCATAGCCTCTTCATAAGTGTAAGGATCCCAATAATGTTCATCTAGTTTAGCAAAAAAGCCTCACCATTGAACATATACTATTTAGGTTGATGCCCGATCCTCCCACTACGCTAAAACCCCTTAGGTTGTTTTTCAGTTGGTTTTTCTACATTGATGGGATTGGCTTCTACTAGAGCTCTTGAAGTGATCGAATCACTCCCCAACTTCTCGAGTACCACTTTACTTTGAAGCTTAAAGTCGTTCATGTAACTTTTCTCAATGAAAGTTGCATTTGTAGAAACCACGACTTTATTTTCTTTTGGGTTATAGAAATAACCCCTTTAGTCCCTTTCAAATATCCTACAAACACACAAACTTTGGAACATGTTTTCAACTTATTCGCTTCCTTATACAAGACATGAGCCGAACAACCTCATATGCAAATATGGTTTAAGGATGTCATTTTCTCTATCCACAACTCATGAGAAGTTTTAGGAACCAATTTTGAAGGCATATTGTTCAAAGGATAATGTGCGGTTTGTAGTGCATATCTTCAAAAGGATAAGGCAATGACAAATAACTCATCATGGATCTAAACATGTCCAACAAAGTCCTATTCCTTCTCTTAGCTACACCATTCTACTGAAGAATGCCCAGCGCAGTCAAATGGGATAAAATCCCATTCTTTAAAAAATGTTCCAAGAACTCATTGGAAAGGTATTCACCACCAGATCAAAGTGCTTTTATGGGTTTACCTAATTGCTTTTCTGCTTTAGCCCGAAACTCCCAAAACTTGTCAAAAGTTTTACTTTTATGATGCATTATGTAAACATACCCATATCTTGAGTAATCATCAATAAAAGTGATCAAATACTCGGACCCTTCTCGTGACCAAATGTTCATAGGACCACAAACATCAATATGCACAAGTTTTAGAACCCCTTCTGCCCTATTGCCCTTAGACCTTAATGGTCTTTTGGTCATTTTGCCCTCCAAATAAGATTCACATTGTGGTATAGATTCCACCTTTAAGTAACTTAAAAGTCCATTTCTTACCAACCTTTAATCCTATTCAGGCTAAGATGACCTAATCGCAAATGCCAAAGATAAGTCTTATTAGAGTGAGAAGTGTTAAGCCTTTTAGAGTTATGATCATTAACCTTAGTGTTAAGTAGTAAGTCTATCTTAGGTTTGATAAAATATAGATTATTTTACATCCATCCATCATAGATAAAAGATTTGTTTTTACGAATCACTACTTTATTATTAAAAGAAACTGAATAAGAGTCTTTAAATAAACAAGCTATAGATATTGAATTCCTTTTAAGTTTAGGAAAATAAAAACAATCTCGCAAAACTAAACAAGGATTCATAAACCATCCAAAGCATGAAGTATTCATACAGCAGACTTCTCGTTTCTTTGAACCCCTATAGAGAAACACAAACATGATTAGTTGCTTTGAAATCCATAACCCAAGTGTTACTTGATTCCTCAACAAAACAAGTTTAAATAACCAGAAGATCACACCTACCTCCTCGAGAAAGGAAGTCCTTGCAATTCTTCTTGATATGCGCGACCTTCCTATAGTAAAAGCACTTGAGATTGTTTGGGTTCTTCTTTTTCTTCTTCTTATTCTTACCATTTGCGAGAATAAAAGACTTCTCGTTCTTAGCCTTTAGCTTCCTTCCATACCTAGGGTTAGGATTGGAACCAGATGTAGCTGCCTAGTTAGCCTCGCCATCGATAGAAGTTTCCCTGATTAGATTTTTGAACTCCTATAACTACTTCATTAGCTTCGTTAAGGTCACATCCTGTCTATTGCTTAAATTGTATGAAGTCTAAGCGGGATGAACTCGTTTGACAAAGTCTTAAAAACCATAGTCATCTGTGACTTGGCTTCGATATCAGCTTCATGGGCTTGAGCCTCAGTGAGGTAACCTATGACTAACATCACATGCTCCTTCACAGGAGTCCCCAGTTTTTGTTTGCAGTTCAAAAGTTTTCGAAGTGCCCTTTGCCTTTTTGTTATGGCTTGGCCTCTAAACATATCTTCAAGATTATCTATGATCTACTTCATAATCTCATAATCTTCATGTTAAGCCTGCAATATGTTATTCATGCTAGCCATAACATAATAGCGAGCCTAATCATTAGCATCTTTTCAACAATCATATGCTTGGATTTGCTCATTACTAGATTCCCTGGTAGGTTTGGGAGGATACGGTGTCGTCAGCACAAATTTTAGTTTCTTAAAGGATAGGACAATATTCAGGTTCTTCTTCCAGTCATTGTAATTCTCATTAGTTAATTGGCTTTTATCAAGTATCTAAGATAAATCATTTTTAGACATTTTAATCCACAATAAAGATCATATACCAAATATAAGCAAACATACTATAATAGTTTAGTAAGATAACACAATCAAGTAAACAAATAATTGTGTTTATGTGTCAAAACCTTGTATATATCATAACCTTACAATGATAATTCCTAACTCAGAATTCAACAAGCTGCCTAGGGAAGACTCACCAAATTCAATTAGGAAAACAAATCCCCTCCAATCAGTATATGCCATCTAGGAACTGTCTAATCTAGCATATATTAATAATTGTTTTCTTTGGCCATTAATTTTATTAGCAAAGCTCCTAGAGAAGGTTAATAACAAAATTAACTTGAGTGTACAACCATCGTTTCACCTATTTTATCCATAATCTATAATCGCCACCTAGGGGTGTGCAATGATAGACCATTCTAAAATAAATTATCCTTTTAGAGATCCAACCTGAAACATGATGAAATCCCTTCTTAGGAGTCGGGACTATCGTATGCTACCTATGGACCAACGATGGAAGCTATAGGTCCTCTCTTCGAAAACCTTCCCCCACTCAATCTTTTGAAATGCCAAGGTTTTATTTTAAAACATGCATGAACAATTTTTAATGAGTGGCACTCTCTATTCTATATGACATGCTATCAACATACATAGCAAATCATATTATAATGCGGATAAGAATAGCAATCATGTAAAGCCATAAGCAAAATAATAATAAATAACTATAATATTTTGGTTCACCCTAGAGAAAAGAAATTAAAGATTATAGGAGATCAATCAAAACATATTATCGATTCTTCATCCTTGTATCTTCTAGTTGTATATGTCTCCATGTGGCATCTACAAGTCTTCAATCCTATATAGATCAAATACTTCACTTTTCCAATCATCACAAAATTTTATGTTTCTCAGAATTGTCTCAAAAATAAAATCAAACTAAACCAAAAAAACACACATTTTCTCAAAAAATACAACTATCTATCAGCATGCTGATCTATGTGATTGGCTTGCCGGTAATAACCCATTGGCCTGTCGAATGTGGCAGTTTGTCCTACCGCCAGAACTGGCTAAATCCTACCCTATAGATGGCCTACCAAACTAGAGGTTCGGCCTGTCAGTTTGCGACCATCGATCTATCGAAATTGAGAGTTTGGCCTGCAGATCGAGCAAATCTCACATTTTTCCAAAAATCAATTTTGATGTAGTGTTTCAATCTTATTTTCAACAATTCAAAAACATAAAAATTTAGAGACTCATGAAAAAAAACAGTGGAACCATTATCATCCATCTTCTAGATCTGTCTTCACTTCGAATTATTATTTAATTACAATTTTTTTGAAATTTAAAATTAAATAATAATGCCTAAACGGTGATGATAGACAACAATCTAATTACATAAAAAACCTGGATATATATTTTAACCTCTAAAGAGCTATAATTAGCACACATTAATTAATTAATAATTAATTAAATAATAATTTAATCAACGATAATTAATTAAAAAACATTCACTACATAATCTCATGACAACATATAAACATATAGAAACCCTAGAGTGCTAGCTTTCTAAAAAATTAAATTCAAGCATAGGAGAGATAAAGATCATATAATTCATATATATAGCATGGTCACAAACTCGTAAATTTATGTAAAAATCATATTTCTGTACTAACTGTTGGAAAACGAGTATACAACAAAATTTAAAAAAAAATTTAATCAGAGTATTTTCTAAACACAATTTTTGCATGCTATATGCATAAATTAATCCGATCTTACTAACCTTTGTATGCCAAAGAGTTCCTATAATCTATGAAGAGAAGGAACGTTATAGAAAAACTCAACTAACTTGTCTTCTTTGCTATTCTTTATCCACGATTGGAGTGTGTGTGGGCACACATCATACAGCTCTTCCATCAGTGACTCTCCTTCTGACCAATTGAAAAGGCCCAAAGCCAAGGTTCTTGATTATAAACAATAGCCCTCAAGGAGTTTTAGAGTATCTAACACTAGAATACTCACTCTTAACTTCTCAACTAATCTAAATAATTGAGAAATATCACTCTTTATTTATAAAGGATGGACCCAAGGTTAATCATTATCAAATAAGGCCTTAAAAAATTGAATCTAGATCAACTTCTAATAAAATCGTGTCAAAAATGTATAAACAAATTATATAGTTAGATCAGCAAGCTGAACTAACGAATCAGCCTACCAAACTTACCTTGTTATAATATGATCTCTGAGAATCTTTTATATTCTACTCAGGATTCTTTAGATAGAGCCTTAGTCTTAATTTAAATAAACCAATAAAGAAGTTATCTGATTAAAATAGTCATATCTGGATCATCTCATGGAAAATAAATATTTCGGATAATTCAACAAGTTTATTTTGAACTAATTTACAAAATTAATTCAACCAATAAATAGACATGAATTATCTTATCCTATCAAATTTCAGCCAATCTAATAATTTAACATAGCTTACCAATTTATTGAAAAAGCACGCCGTATCATTACAGGATTTATTATGAGCTAGCAAATGGGACCTAATGAACCTATATAATTCAAGATCCGATAATTATAAAATATAATATCCCATATACATACTTTATAATTATCAACTCTAATACTACTCCACTAAAAGCTTAAAGTTACACTCTCGAATTATATAAAATTACGAACTCCAAATTAGCTAAGTGTCTATAACATATCATAATATGTGGCATCCCTATAGGATATTCATAATCGGCTTAAGGATAAATTCCATCTTACCTTCCAGACTTTTTTTATCTTTCAGTCTGTTATCTTACCATTGGAAAACTTACCATCCAAGGATAGTATACCATTCAATTACACCTATGCATCTAAATGGTTGAGCACTCTAGTTTTTCAGTTATAGGATAATGCATATAAAAGAATATTATTGACTCCACCAATGGAGCTATAAATTTCATATCTATGAATAACAAGTTTACACTATCAAGAGTCATGTCTCTAACATATTGGTATACATACAATCACAAAGTCAAGATATCACCCTTTGGCACATCAAAAGACATAAGACAAAATAATGGGCCTATCAGTATTTTCAGGATTAAGATACAACACATATAATTGTCTAAAGAGAAATGATTTGCAAAGATAGAATCATTAATCCAAATCAATCTCACTTTACGTCCCGATCCAGTACATCATCACCTATGATAATGTACCTATATTTATACTCATGGAGTCCAACTCCGATGCCCAAGACATGCCATCTTCCATCAAGGATGTAAATAGATAACAATTTTAATATGAATAAAACAACTAACTTTATTCCCTCGACTACAGATCATATGATTTATACCATTACCTTTAAAATCATGTCTTCCGCATAATATATTCATCATATGCCTGATTTTTAAAGGTTTAAACTGACAATCTTAGACTTCTATTTGCTTAACATACATTTAACAAATATGAACATAAAGAGGATAACATTTGGTATATGAACAAAAAATAAATTCTTTATTGATAAAATGTCTCCAAAAACATATTACAACATTTTACTCCTTAAGGCATACATGTCTAACACCTAGAAGGTACAAATCATTCTCAACCACATGAGTGTCTAAGTGTTAAGCTAAAACAATATCAAAGGTCTCTATATGTTCAACTGAGGCTCGATTACCTCTAGAGGCTCAAATTCCTACGAAGTTCCCATGTTAGGAAAATTACTCTTCCAACTAAAGTTCTTCAAGTCGTCATCATCCTCATGCCACACTATATTTTTCATCATTTTATTATTACCTTGTGCCTCCAACCTACTTATGATGCTAGCCAAGTGATTAATATGATTATGCAAAGTTTGAATACTAGTGGTCATCACCTCTTGAAATTGAAACATATTAGTAGCCAAAAACTTAACTAGGTCTTCAAGAGATGTACCTATAAGTGTTTGGTCTACTAACTCTCCTTTATTCATGATTGCTAAACCCATATCATATGGTCGAGTGTCAACCCATGGCTTTAAAATATAGTAATTGTCCTCCCAACTTTGGTTGGTCCTTGAACAATTCCAATTCTATTGATTGTACTCAGCCATGCCTTCCAACATGAAGTAGGCTTCATCTACGAATTGTTGGTAGAGTAAGATGATGTCATTGCCCTTTTCAACCCAACGTCTTGTTGTCACACATAATTAAATATAAAAAAAATCATTTGTTTAAATTAAGAACTTAATTAACATTTAAACAATGAATTTTGTTAGCAAAATTTTATATTTTGTAATTATGAAATTATGTGACAAAAATATAATGAAATTTCATGTATATTTTTGTGCAATTCTTGGTGAATTAAGGTAAATTTTAATATGTAACTCACAAAATTTAATTATGTGATAAAATAAGCCAATAAAGTAAATATGAGAATATAAGATTCAAATGTCACGCCAAAGTCCTAATCAGTGTAAAAGTTGATAGTATACTAGACAACTAACCTGGTATAAGTATTTATATTAGCAGTCCACCCAATGATAGTATTCAGTAGACAAAGTCACTCAAAGTAGTCAAATTAGCAACACAGTAGAATTACACAAAATTAGTTTCTATACAAAGAGATAAACTACTGTTGATGGAAATTAAACTATAATGCCTATCAATTTTCATGTAACGGATATTGTTAGATAACTAACAATATTAAGTATTTTTCCTTATGATATAATGTTAAATTAAAAAAAATAGTTTATCTAAAGAATAGTAATACAGATGAATATAACGTTATCTGTGACCTCCGTAAGGGGGGCGTTACATAAACAGTATAGGTACACAATGTTTAGGGATATTTCCATACTAATAAAAAAAATATCTCCTTTAAACTACATTATTAGAACAAGAAAAATATAGTTTTGGTTGAAATTAGACTGCCAAAGTAAAACACACATATCTAGGTGTACTTTGTTCTTATCCATCATGGCCCTTAAAAATTGTGCAAAACTCTCTCAAATCTCTGCTATCAAATCCAATTGTGGAGAGGCCCTCAGTGGTAAATTTTTTGTTGGAAAATGGTTCTTAACTCGTGATCTTTAAACACATAAAGACCAACTTGAAATTTCATGCTTTCTTTTCCTTTGAGTTTTGTTCATGAAGCAAAAATTCCTCCCTTTTCTCCTCTCTCAAAACTACTTCCCTCTAGGTAAGTTCCTCAAAAAATTTTGTTGTTCCAAGCCTCTAAATCCTTACTAGAAACAAGATTAGGAAGTTTAAGAATGATTGAAGAAGTTCAAGGAAGTTTTTAGGTAAAAATAAAAAATTTAGAGTTTTTGTAGATATTAATTTCTTATGCTTTAATCTTCAGGATAAAGAGTTTTAGAGGCTATATTCACCAAGAAAAGTGGTCCAACATCTTGAGCACACTAAGTATATACTCTGCAAACTTAAATCTTGTTCAAAGTTTTTTTTTTTTTTTTTTTGTGTTGCTATTATAGGTTGTAAATGATGATTATGGACTTTGGCATATAAAGTACTTTTATGGCATAATTTATTAATATGTTGCATGGTTATAGATGTGATAATTGAACTTAAATTATGTGGTTGTGATCAAAAAAGAACTTTGGTGTAAAAAGTGTTGCTGCAACACACTCTTGAAACTAGTTCTCAAAAGTCTAAGTTCAGAGAGACTTAAAGATTGATTTGGTTTTCAAGATCAACATGTGATTTAATAGAAATGTTGAGTTAAACGTTTTTCATGAAGAAAGTTTCATTGAAATCCAACCGGATCTAGCCAAAATTGTCATTTTCCAAAACTATCGTTTTTGATAATTGACCTAAAGTCCCCTGAAACGATTTATTTGAAAAAATTTAAAACAAAAAAGTTATAGAACTCATCGAAACTGTTAACTCTCGTAAAACAAGGTTCCTATTAATTCTACACCAATTTTAAGTTACAAATTTTAAAAGATTTTATTGTAAAACTTTTTAAATGGCAAAAATGAGAAAACGTTTTAAAATGATTGAATCTACCTACAAGCCCTTTGAATGTTTTAATCCTTGTCAAAAATCATTTTGGTGTATGGGACAAAAATATCAAAATTTTTAAGTTTCGGGTCAAAACTATAAAAAGTAATAAACACTGTATTTTTCACTACAAAGTCAGATTTTCTACACTTTTTGTGTAGCAAGCCAACACAAGCGTATTTTCAAAAAGTTTGAAATTTTTCAAGACCAATTAAGGCCAAAAATGTCAAGATTTTCATATTTCAAGCCAAAATCGTAAAGATTAAAAAAAAAAAAAAACTATGTTTTTCACTACATATGTAGATTTACCGTACTGTTTGGGCACCAAACAATCACAAATTTTGTTCCAAAATGTTTGGTAATTTTCAACAGCCGTTGAGGGCAAAAAGATCATTTTTTCAAAAGGGTCAAAATGGACCCAAGCTTATCGATTAAGCTCAAAGTTTTAAAACAAGCGATGATTCGCAACATACAAAATTCAAAACCATTTTTATAGCGGTATGTCCATATTTTTTGCTTTTACCAACTTCTGATTTTACAATTCAATTTGTATAAATTTTCAATCTTACTTTCTTTTGCATTTGTGGGCCAAAGAAACCCCTATGTGAAGGACTTGATTGGTAAGTCAGTTAAGAATTGGAACTTGTTAACCCAGGTTTTCCACTCCGAAAGTGCCGTCAATAATCATGCCATGGCTTCTAGTTCTATATAGCTAAATGAACCTAATAATCCATAGAGAAGCCAAGAGGAGCAAGATGGAATATCAAAGCAGTTAGACGTAGACTATGGTTTCAACAATCCTGAAGACCAAGCGTACATTTCCAACTTAATAGGGGTTGACTGTCGCAAAGCCAGGGGCCGTGCCACTAACATTGCTTCCACCTTCGGAACCATTAGGAAAAGGCTGGTGTAAAGCAAAAGGTCTATCTGAATCATACATCGCTGTAACTACATTGCAGAGTATTGCCAAGTCCCTTTATAGTTGTGGCAATAGTCGCGGCAAAAGTAGGGGACACCAGTTGAACATGTACAAATCAGCTCAACCTCGACGATGAGCAATGGAAACAATGCTTGAACATTATGAAGGAGATGAACTTCGACGCATATAAGTATTTTGACTTTATAGTGTTCCTGTCAAACAAGCCCTCCTTCTAGACGGCGTTCCTTACAATATCGAAGGACTATCGATCAGTCTTGGTGAAAGGGGGTTGATAGCTTTCACTATCAGTGGTAGTATGCAGCATACTACCCACCTCCACCACATGCACTGGCACCATTTCAAACACCGTCGTAGCCATACTTCCAGGCGCCGTCACGGTATCCACCCAGTTCTCCATACTACCCACGTCCACCTTATAGAGGACATGATCTATTTTAGTACTAACCTTCTTGCAGGGTTTCTTTTTTCAAATTCACTACTTCTACGGTGCATGTTTTATCCATGGTTAACATTTTTAATGTTGCCGACTTCCACGTTTTTATTGTTATGATTATTATTCACATTTGTTTTGAATGTTGGTCCAATTTTTCCGACACTTTGTGGACCACTGATTTGATTCTTATTCACATTTTTATTGTTTCTTGGTTCAATTTTCCCACTGTTTCTGGATGAGGACTTGATTGTTATTCGCATTTGAATCAATGAACTTTGTTTCGGTTTTTTATCTACTTTTGATTGTGTCATTATTATTGTCTCCTGACAAAATTTGTTTACGTTTAAAATATGGTAATTTAAGATGAACTTGTGATATATTATAACATAAAACTGTAGGGATTTTATGACGGATTCTGGTGAATCAAGTTCTGAAAACAATAATTGAAAAGATGATGATAACATTTACGACATTGCAATAGCCTCTGTCGAGTTGTACACATCCATATTTATGCGGCTATGGCGACAAAGGAACACGTTAGGGATGCTTGAGAGTACGAGAGTAAATAATTTACTTAGAGGTAGTTATTACTGAATTTTCAACAAGATTCGAGTGAGTGCCGATAGTTTTACAATGCGGAACACCATACTGGAAAACAAGGGTCTATTTATACCGTCTCATAATATGAATGCTGATGAACAACTCATGATATTTTTAAATATCATATCTCAGAGCCAAACAAACAAAGAGATATAAGATTATTGGCAACATTCAGAAGAAACTATTTCTCGTTACTTCACAGCTATGCTTTACGCAATAGCTGAACTAAGGAACGAAATAATCCTACCACTCCAGTGGAATGAGCTGCTGAAACTCGTACAAAAACATAGGCACAAGTACCTAGCTTGGTTTTAGGAAAATATGAAAACGTTTCTCAATTTATTCATATGCTTTCATGATTACTTTGTACAACTTACCAATATATTTTGTTCATATAGGATTGCATACTGATGATACCCATATACCATGTGTTCCGTCTAGCCAAGAGTCGAGAAGGTTTCGTGACAGGAAAAGATCTTACTCCTAAAATGTCATGGCTGCCTACAATTTTGACATAAAATTCATGTTCATCGTAAATGGATGAGAGGGATTGGCCTATGATGCGTGACTACCATGGGATGCTATCTTCGATTTAGAGAAACATTTTCCAAGACCACCACTAGGTACAAAAAATAATCTCACCATTTATTTTAATTAATGAATTAATTGTCGTAATGTCGTAAGATATATTGATACCACTTTTGATTTGTGTAGGAAAATTCTACTTAGTGGATCTTAGGTATGCAAACATAGATTGTTTTCTCGCTCCATATCGAGGAGTTACATATCATTTGTAGGAGTATAGAGAGTGATGCATGAGTCCTCATTCTTGAAGGAATTGTTCAACTGTACCTACTCTTCTCTTAGCAAATATATCAACAAGACTTTTGGCGTGTAGAAGGCAAACTTTCTAATTCTGAAGCACATAAACAACTACTTATTCGTCAAACAAAAGGTGACTCCCATTGCTTGCAACGTCATCCACGACTTGGCAATGACACCTTTCTTGAGAGGTGCTATGATGTTGCAATTCCGGTAACGGAGATAGATCCTAAAAATTATACGAGAGAAGAAGAAGGGGCGTGCGACGAGAATGGAGTTGAGGATACATTGATTCAAAATAAGGCTGACAATGGCAACACGAATGCACGTACGGATATGAAGGCGAGAGTAATGTGGGAATTTTATGCCCAACTCCCTTAGTGCTCCTCTAGGCATTAGTATTTTATAGACCTCTTATTGCTTTGTTATGTACGCTATAAGTGCCCCAAATTTATTTGCTCTGCAATATTGTAATACTAATGTGTTGTTTGAAAAACATATTTTATTAGTTCTGCCCGTAATATTTGAGAACTTGCACGAGCTTTTTTTTTTTTCCTTACCTTTGTCTCAATCCTTTCTTTTAGTACGGTCGACCCATTAATAAATTATAATTAATTTTTTTTATCTAATTACTATTTTCAACGGTTTTTCTAAATTATTTTGTTGCCAATTTAACTATTAAAATAATATTTTACATATTTTTTACTATATTTTTAATTTTTTTCTATATTTTTATATTTTAAAAAGATATCAGCAAAATAATCCAAATCAAAATTTTAGATTTATCCAAACACAAATTCATAATTTAAATCAGGATTTCCAATACTTACCAAACACATATTCGAATTTTATTCCTAATACCAAGTTTGAATCACTCCTCTAACCAAACAATAACACAGATTGTAATTCGAGTTAAATTATCCAAGTCACACAACTCAAATCAAAAGAATCCAGATCAACACAACTTAAATTTATTTATCAAACAGACCTTGATTTTGTTTTTATTTTCTAAGAAGATCACAATTTGTGACGGTCAAAATTTGTAGTATATTTTTTCAAGTGTTACAACTTGTGGCATGAAAAAATAAATTGGTTCAAAAAGTGGCAAGTATTGTAATTATCTCCAATCTAACTATAACAAAAGCGCCTTTATCGTTGCACTGTTTACTTTCGGTATCATTCATGTAATGTTTTGGTGTTTCTCCTTTTCTTTTTTTTTTCCCCCTTTTTTTCGTCTCTTTCTTTTTATTGATTTTCTTTTTACTTTTTCCCTTTTTTTTTTTTGCTTTATTT
Organism: Artocarpus hirsutus; assembly: GCA_946598075.1. Classification (NCBI taxonomy): domain Eukaryota; kingdom Viridiplantae; phylum Streptophyta; class Magnoliopsida; order Rosales; family Moraceae; genus Artocarpus; species Artocarpus hirsutus. The sequence goes on from CAMOHE010044007.1 coordinate 28,197, forward strand.
TTTTTGCTCCATTTGTCACCCTTGTCTCTTACCTTTAAGACTGCTTGAATCTTCTTTTCATTTTAACTCCATCACTTTGGTATTCTTTAACTCTATTTTTTTACTAGTCCCTTATAAATAGTGCTTCAACTTTTTTTCCTTCCTTTTTTTGGTGCCTTTGCCTTTTTCCTTTTGTTCTTTTTGGTGCTTTACCTTTTTTCTTTTTCTACTTTTTGCTCCATTTGTTGTTGTAGCCTTTTGCCTCAATATTCTCCAACCTTTCCCTTTTTGTTCTTTTTTTTCCCCTTAGATTTCAATTTTATCATCATCTCTCTTAAATTTCTTAAACCTTTTTCTCACTGATATAATATTAGTACTTGTATTTAACTTTGAATTCATCATAGTTACTTTTTTTTTATTTCATTCATGGCCAAGGATTTTTTGTTTTTTTGTGTGTGTCTGTGTTTTGAGTTTTTTTTAACTGAAAAACTGAATCAAAATTTCATTTAGTTCATAAAATATATAGTTTTAACTCCTTAAATAAAAAACAAAATTTCACTTGGTTTTGATATATGTAAATATAAATAAATATATATATATATATATCTTTAACTTTTTAATTTAAAACTTCCCATTAGTTTATTAAAAAAAAGTTTTGAAAAATCAAAAAAATCAAAAGATAAAAACTCAAAGTGTGTCACTAATTCATATCTTTTTTTATTTGTTTTTTAATATGTTTTTGGATTTATACTTTTCTTTTACCATTTTATCTCTGTAAACCCATTATACTTGTGCTATTTTATCTAAAAATCAATAATTTATTAACTAAAGAATCTAAATTGTACATCTTGTAATATTACTTAGTTAGACATCTAAAAGTGAATGTCAATTACCAAAATAAAACAAATACATATTTTGAAAAACTCTTTGTACAAATAACCTGTGACACCTTGCCTTTTTCGGGCCGTCACTTAACTTTTGTTAAATATCATTTCTTAAACTTTAATCTTACTTACTTAGTAAAAAAAAATACTGAATAATTTTTCTTTCTTTTCCTTTCCTTTTAACATACTTTATATCATATTTAAAAGCTGTTGCAACTTCTATTGCAACTTAAGTTGAGACATCGCCTAACATTTGACTTTAAAACCATTTCAAATCATTTCTTAAAACTTAATAAGATACATTAACTAAACATAGATTAAAACTTTTCTTATAATTATATAAAACATTTCATAAAATATATCTTAAAACTTTGAAAACATTTTTTAAAACTTTGATTTTCTTAAAACATTGAAAACACTACATCAAATAGTGGGAAAATATTTTTCTTTAAGCAGCGAAAACATACTATAGTAGTATCTATACCTAAATCTTCACATCCATCCCCCACAGCACCAAGCTCTTCAAACAAGTCCTACTGTTCACCCGTAGAACTACCTATAACAAAAAGAAACTTTTAATGAGCTTTCACTCAATAAGTTTAAACATAACCTCATAAATTATTTTAACAGGCTTTTTAAGCTTTTCTTATAAAAATTGCTCCCTTAAAACGTTTTTTATAAACATTTTTCATAAAACATTTCTTAAACGTTTTTCTTAAAACGTCTTTCATAAACCTTTTCTTGTAAACATAAAAATGTTTCCCATAAACATTTAATATAAAACATTTCTCGGTATGTTTTTCATAATATATAAACATTTCATAACAAAGAATACAGGCAAAATTAAAATGCATGATTCTATTGATGCTCAATTATGAACTTTCAATTATGAGCATCCTATAAACATTTATTTCTTACTTTAGCTTTTTATCTTTGTTCCTTAACTTTCCTTATCTTGTAAACTTTAGTGATCGTACCAACATCAGTAATCATGAGATCATAAACATGATGCTTCCTTTATGGAATACTTGAGACCGTCGAACACCAAGATCATAACTTTAACTTTATTTGTGTACTTCACATCAAGGAGGTCAAAACTTTAACTTTACTTGTGCAACTCACATCAGCGAGGCTACTAAAACGCTTTCTTTTTATCGTTACTTTACCTCTTTATTAACTTTAGTGAGCATATCAAATACTATATCTTTAGCATATAAGTATTAAGCGTATCAAATGCAATCATAATGCAAACCATAACTTGATCTCTATAACTTATTATATAACAAATGCAACGTAAAACTTATAACTTAAGCCATAAAACATTATGCATTAACAAAATGCAAACATACTTTAAGAATAATAATTGCAAGTACGTTGCAAACTTTTCCCTAATCTTTAAAACTTTATGCATAAGAAGTGAAAATATACTTTAAAAACAACTTGTATAACATTTGCAAACATATAAAATTCATTAGAAAATCATTTTTTTTCATGCTATAGGTGAGATTTGAACTTACCTGGTTGTAGCTCTAGCATTCCCGACTCATTCCATTTCCTTTCATTGGTCAGCTTATGTGTCTTGATTATACCACACTTGACTTATTAGTTAACTTTTTATATTACCAATCTACTCAATTGATAACTGAACTTAATCATTAAATATTCATTCCTTTTTACATAACTCGTATACTATCAGTTTACCTATCTCTTTACTTTGAACCGCATTGTTTTTAACTTTGTAACCCACTAGGTTACCTTTATCTTTACTTAACATTGTAACCCACTAGGTTACCTTACCTTTCACTTTAGTTAACTTTATAAACCATTGGTTTACCTGGCTCTTAACTTCGTAACCCAACAAGTTACTTTTTCCTTTACTTAATTTTGTAACCTATCAAGTTATCATTCTTTTTACTTAACTCTAACGTTTCTTAATTAGTTTTACCATCTTTCTTGATGGGTTAGTTACCTAACTTATTAAAAAATATTTTTTGTCTAAGAGCGTTTGTCTAATCTAGAGTGTTCAACTCTGTTTTAGCCGTTTCTTTGAAAATGATGATTTTATCCTTAACGGCTTTTTCGTAAAGTATATAACTTGTTAAACTTTTTGCTTCACTTTTCCTCTCATTTCTTACATGTTATGGAAAAATTCCCGCCAAGGAGTGTTTTCCAACATTGGATGTTTTGGGCTCGTTTTGGCTCTTTTTGTAAAATGACAATTTTGCTCTTGATAGTCTTTAAAAACTTTTGAAACCTGTTTTTAAAACATAACTTTCATTTCTTTATGTCTCATAACATTATGAAAAACAAAACAATGGTTTTCCTTTCAATTAAATCTATTTTGTCAAAACTTTACAGTTTTGACCCGTAATTCAAAAATCTTAATATATTTGCCCTTAACTTTTTCTTTCATTCTTTACTTGATTAAACTCTTAATCTTTAAAAACAAAAACCCTATGTTTATTACTACCCATAGAAATGCAGAAACCTAACGTTCCTTGGTGAAAACCCAGTTTCACACAATTTTACAGTTTTGGCCCAAAACATAAAAATCCTTACATTTTTGCCCCCAAAAACAAAGACAATCATTTTGTACCAAAACATCCAGTTTCGTATAGGGAATAAAACTTACAAAAGTACCTTGGTTGAATTCAAAACTTTTCATAATGTTTTCATTTCACAAAATTTTGTGCTTAAAATTTCGTAAAATTTATAACTCCTCAACTGAGTAGAATTTTAACAGACCTTCATGTTACCTTAATAGTTTCATTGAGTTCTACAACTTTTATATTTTAACTTTCTTGAAATTCTAATGTTATAGTAGAATTTTTGGCTGATTTTCAAATCTACCAAACTTTTATAAAACTTTGCAATTTAGTCCTTTTGGAATTTTACAAAACTTTGTTCACAAAAGTTGTTTCCCTCACTATGTTGGCAAATTCCAGACCTTACTTAGAACATAATTTGGCCTCTAAAACCCTCAAAACCCCATTCATTTGAAACTAGTTAAATTTTGTGAAAAATACAAAGTTTAACAACTTTATACTTTCTAAATACAAAACCCTTACTTTCTTTCTTTCCATCATCATCACTATCAATATAAAAAATAAAACAATGTTGCAATAATGTCCATCTTACATGCCATAGCCCAAAACAATTCATCAAAAACTTAGCATGCATAATAAAACATAAACTTTCAGGACCTAAGTTTAGAATTTTACCAAAGTATTCCTCAAGCTTTTACACCTCGTCTTTGGTGCTTGTTCTTGGCTTAAATTCCATATCATAATCATAGTAAAAACTCCCTCAAAACCATCTATAACTTAGAAGCAAACCATTAAAATCCTTAAGGAAAATGTTAGAATTTTTACCATAAAACCCCTTAAACTCCTAAAGAACGCTTGCTCTTGTTTATTTGCATGCTTTAGAGGCTTGAAATTCATCAAAATCTTGAGAAAAAGATGCCTAGAGGGGGATGGTTTTTGAAGAGCAACATGGAACACTTTTGGTTCCTTAAATAAGTGAATAAAACTTGATGGTTTATAAGCTTTTGATGACTCACCTTATTAGTCATCACTTGCCATTATTTGTGGTAAAAAGGTGGCTTAACTTAGCCATTTGTAATTGGGCCACCCAAGGGGGTTTGGTGGCAAATTTTCATTCATTTTTGTGTCCTATGGTGGGTTCCATAAAGACTTTTTATATAGTCTAAATTCATACCGATAATATTTTTCCTATACTACCGGTATTCTTTTTTATACAATTCATGAGGTTCCACAACCTCTTATACTTATTCACATCCACCACATAATGTAATTCATATACTACTTAACTTTTTACAGTCTAAATTTATATTGACAGTATTTTTCTTATACTGTCGGTATATTATCTATATTGTTATGAGATTACACAACATTCCTTACTCATTCATGTCCTTCAAACAATATTATTCCTATATGGCTTTAATTTTAAACAATCCAATTTGTGTACTGCTTAACCTTAAACAGTCCAATTCCTACATTGTATTACTTTTACAGTATAATTTTTATACTACATAACTTTATCAGTGTACTTCTTTACACTATTTTTTAATATTGTATAATTTTTCATATTATTATACAGTATTTTTCTTAAACTGTATTTTTATCTTAGCATTTGTTGCAACACATTTTACATCAATTAAGCCTTCTGGCTTATTTCCATATTCTTTCTTCTTTATTTAATACTATGGCATGATCCCATTTTTGCTTTTATGGACTTTATTATAAGAATTGGATTAAATAATAATCAATATGACACATATTTTTGCTTAACATAATCCTTATATTATTGCGTTTTTGATGTACTAGAAATGCTCGGATGTCACAATCTACCCTCTTTAAAAATTTTCGTCCTCAAAAATTAGAACTTTCATGGGTAGTTTATTTTCTTATCCTCTTCTTATTTTCATCTTGTTACCTCTGCTTTGTGTTTTCATCATAAAAAAACTTGACAAGAGGTGTACACTTATTTCCTATCATCCTTTTAGTTCTTAACATACTTTCTTGCATTATTATTTTCTTAATAAAAACTAAGTCTCCAACTTAAAACTTCGTAAACCTTACATCATTTCATTGATATAGTTCTTTGAATTGTAACACTATACTTCTTCTGTGCAACTCTAATCTTTTAGTATTTGAGCACAATTTCCATTCATCTAAGGGGGTGTTTGGTATGCAGTAATCCTGAGGTAGGAATGAGAATCTTATAGATTCCTATTTTGGTATGCAATAATCTAAGTTTTGGATTCTTAGGAAACTCATTCCCATGTGATTCAGATTACCTCATTTTAGGGTAATCTGAAGCCTATCCAACAAGTAATATTCATATTTCTAGGAATCTCAAAACTATAGAAATCTCACCTTTTTTTTTCATGATGATGATGATAATAATTATATTATTATTAAATTATCATTATTATAACATTTTATAAATTAATATTTCTATGCAATATAAATATAAAAATTATATCAATATAAAATAATAATTTGATAATAATGTTAATAATTACATCAACAATATTAATAATATATAATATATTACATATACAATATCTAAATATAATATATATTATTATTAATTAATATTAGAATATAATATATATAAATACTATAATAATAAAATAAAATAATTTCATACTATTATTATAAATTAATATTAATATATGATATAGATATAAATATTATATCAATA
>CAMOHE010044008.1:0-24255 GCA_946598075.1 Artocarpus hirsutus
TCCTTGGGAAGTTTGTACCACATCGTTTGAAACAATTATTTTGGTATCTTTTATCTTTTATATTATCAATATTTTAAATATATAAATTAAATTAAAAATAAAAGGAATAAGATAGAACCCAAAAAAACCGAAGGAAGAACTCATCCTCTTCCTCTTCGTTCCCCCCATAAATCATCTTCTTCTTCCTCATCCTCTCGAAAACAAAAAGCAAGAGAAAAATTAAAAAGACAAATAAATAGATCTAAAAACCCCACTGCTAGTTGTTTAAAAAAAAAAGGGACTGTAACTGTATGGTTTTGACGTGGCCTGTTACAGCTATTATGTCATTCTTAATACAACTCACTGCTTTAAAAAAGTACGATTTGGTCTCTCTTTTATTTTAATTTTTTTATTTAGGTGCAAAAGGAATTAGTTGACCACGCCCCTTTAAAAGTGTATTGTTTTGGATGATGTGAGGTGCACATATAGGTAATCAATGGGGTAATTTAGTGAATGATCAATTAAGAAACTAAAGAAAAAAAAACCAAAAACTTGCTATCTCCCTCAATCCTTCGTGCAAACCACTAGAGGAACGTCGTCGCTGCCCTCCACCACAAGCCAGCCCTCTCATCGTGAGCCCAAGTCACCGCGAGATCGAGTGCTGCTATGTCTTTGTCGTCATGAGCCTAAGCCACCGCAAGCTCAAGCTCGCCATTGGGAGCATCTTTATGCCATCGCAAAACCAGTATGCGAGCCTCTCCATGCCACTGCGACCTCACAAGCTTCTCCCTCCCTCGCGATCCAACTTGATATGCCCTTGACTCGTAGGTTTGTGATGAAAAAAAAAAAAAGAAAGATAAATGGTTGGGTTTGCCAATTTTTCAAGTTTGAATATTTGTTGCTCCTCTTGTCGTGGTTGCAAAAGAGCTTCAACGTGGAGGGCGCTGAGCATGTGGCAACCATGAAAGAGCTCCGGTCATGGTTTGAGCTTCGTCAATGGCATGGAGGAAGAAAAAGGACAATTATTTGGGTTTTTTTATTTTTATTTATTTTTTGTTTCTTAATTTAGATTTTTTTAAGATTATTTTGATCTTTTCAAAGAAAATTAAAGTCACGTGAGGAACACATGCTATATATCCGTCTAAAATTTAAGGTTTAACTATTAAATTAGTCCTTTTGCACCTTGATTAAAAGATTAGGTAAAGTTAAATAAAAAATTGACTAGGGATCAAATCGTACATTTTTAAAATTAGGTTATTTATAAATTAAGAAAGTAGAATAAACGGACAAATTGTGTTATATCAAGAGGTGATACTCTTCGTGTCAAGCCATGCTTGGCCTAACGAGCTCGACACCTAAGTCCAACATGGGCCATGTGCATGCCCAGTATTAATGTGTCATGCCATGCTGAACACATATTATGTTGTCTTGTGTTGTGTTGTCGTGCTAATGGGCTGGCTCGACATACGTAGATAGCTATGTCGGTCTAGTCTACACCCAAATCATAGCCCCATTTCATGCTTAAACCCGCACCTTGTAACACTCGAGAATTTTTAATGCATTAAATTAAGGATTATATTAAGACGAAAAAATATAATTTAAGGAAAAATACTATATAATAATACAAGAAATTATACGGTATTAGTATAATATAGTGTAAGAAAGTGCACTAATGAAGTTATGCAGTATAAAAATTACACTGTAAAAGTAATACAGTGTAAGAATTGAATTGCTTAAGGTCATGCAGTGCAGAATTAAACTATGTAGACCACAAGTCTTTTTTATAAAAATAAAAAAAAAAAAGAAAAAAAAAGGAAAATTAAAAAAAAAAATCAGTTCTCTCTCTACATTTTCTCTCTCTCCTCAAAAATTAGTCCAAGATTTTGGACTGCATTTTTGACACCTCCCATAACATTGGAAAGCTCTTGACGACCTAAGTCCAACGGTGTGCCTTGCCGCCTAAAAAGCCACCGGAGGAGGCCACACATGCTGCCCAAAGTGGCGCTGAAACCCATTTCTTCCCGATGTGATTTCTCCATCGTCTGACCACTAATCGACATGATCTTGGTGTCTATGGACTCAGCATGAGGAGAGGAACAAGATGGTACCGCTCTCCCAACTCAATTTTAGCTAGAACGGCTTGATGGAATAGCCCAATTGCCGCCGTAGAACCACCGTTGGAGTTGCCGTCTCCAACGATGGTGTGGCACACTGCTAGTGCCAAAAGGTTCAGAGAGTGATGGGAAGTAAAACCCCTCACTCAATTGCACGGTTAAGCCGCCCCTCACCGGAGATCGAGGACACCCACCACGATTGCCGTGGGTGAACTTGGGTTCACCGTTTCAGGCCATGTTGTGCCAAATTGACGGCACAAACACCTTCAGAGGAATGAGAGGAAGAGATTCGGCATCTCAATTGCATGAAATGACCGTCGATCACCGGAAAACCAAGAGCCGCCATGGAGCCCCACTGTGAGGAGGTGGAGCCGTTGTCTCACACCATGTTGAGAGGCACCAATAGGGGGAAATGCTCAAAGGACACTGACGAAGGAAAGCCCTACCTTAATTTCACGGTGTCTCCGCCGGAATACCAAGAACAGAGCCTTCAGTTTTGGCAAAGAATTCCATCTTTGATTTGAGTAGATGGAGGCAAAATTGAATGAAATTGACCCCACCAATCAATTCATGAGGGTCGATTTAGTGGGGGTAGGCTCGAGCTCGGCCACCAACGGAGCCAAATGGCACCAGTCAACGGCTGATCAACGGCCATTTTGGGATTTTATGATCTGGACCTCCGATCGACGATCTGAGACCACCTCTCTACTCGTTTTGACACTCTAAACGTAATGGTGACCTCTGTTCGAGCTAATTCTGCTCCGATAAAATTATCTGGTACTAACTGCATGCATATCGAGGCAATTCAAACTATAGTATCAAAGTCTAGAATGATATTTTCAAGAATGTATGATCTCCAGGAAGCATTCCTAGCCATTCATGGTCGCTCGAGGAGCACTGCAGAGGATGCTTCGCATACTGTAGATACAGCCAGGTATAACTTGACCCGCTTAGCTCGAAGTCCAAATAAGTAGCAATCTCACTTACAGTATGAACCATTTTAAAATAAATTGTTTTAGATGCTAAGTTTTAAAGGATTTAAAGTTAGGTAAGGAATGAATGAAAGGAAAGAGATTAAGGGCAAAATAGTTATTTTATAAAAAAAATGACCAAAACGGACCTAAAACGCCTGATGTCGAGAAACGTTTCTTAGTGGCAATTTTTTCATAACATGTAGGTAATGGAATGTTAAAGTTAAGCGATGGGTTTTATAGAGTTATGAAATGGACGAAAACCTATTAAGGGTAAAATCGTCATTATTAAGGAAACGGCTAAAACATAGTCGAACATTCCGATTTAGCATAACGATCTTAGACAAAAAATGTTCCGTAGTACATTAAGTAATGAAATCGCTAGTGAGATAGGAAATTTAATAAGGGATGTTTAAGAGAAGGAAAGGTAGCCCGTTGGTTTACAAGGTTAAAGGGAAGGTAAACCGATGGTTTATAAGGTTAAGAAAAGACAAAGGTAAACGAAAAGTGTGCAAGTTAAGTTAAAAAGAAAAGAATGGTTAATGTTTACCTTTTATTATCAATCGAGTAGATTGATGAAAAGAAAGTTGATTAATGAGTCGGCTTTCGCATGATCAGGACACAAAAGCCGACTAATGGAAGGAAAAGGAATGAGAAAAGAACGGAATAGAGAACGGTAGAGCCAAGTCTGGGTAAGTTTAGACCTCACATACAGCATGACGTAAATGATTTTCAAATGCTTATATATATGTTTGCAACTTCTTTGCAAGTTGATTTTAAAGTATATTTGCATTTATTATGCAAACGGTTTTAAAGTTTAAAATAAGATTTGCAATAAGTTTGCAATTGTTATGTTTAAAGTATATTTGCATATTGATATGCATAATGTTTTTTTTTTTTAAAGATCAATTTATGATTTAGAAAGTATTCAAAATATGTTTTGCATTGTGATCATACATAATATTTTATAGCTTAAGTTATAAGTTTTATGATACATTTGTTATGTAATAAGTTGCATTTGTTATGCCATATATTCCATAGTACAAGTTATGATTTGCAAAATGTGTTTGCATTATATGATGCATTTGCTATGTAATACGTTGCATTCGCTATGCAATAGATTTTACGATACAAGCTATAAATTACAAGTGTGTTTGCATATAATATGATTGCATTTGATATGCTCACTAAAGTTAATAAGAGGGTAATGTAAAAAAAAAAAAAAAAGTGTCGTACCAGCCTCTTTGTTATGAGGTAATGAAAATAAAGTTAAAGTTTGACCTCCTAGATATGAGGCACATGACCTCAAAGGTCGAAGGTCTCAAGTCTCCGCAAGGGAAGCATCATGTTTATGATCTCATGATCGATGATGTTGGTACAAACACTAAAGTAAAATAAGGTATGAATGTAAGATAAGGAAAGATAAGGACAAGAATGGAAAGTTTAAGTAAGATAAGGATAGTTAAGGAACAAAGGTAAAAGGTTAAAGTAAGACAAGAGTGTTCATAAGACATTCATAATCGAAAGTTCATAAATGAGCATAAATGGGAACATGCATTTTAGTTTTGCTTGTCTTCCTTGTCATGAAATATTTAAATGCTATGAAAACATTTTGAGAAATGTTCTATGTTAAGTGTTTATGAAAACATAAATGATGTTTAAAAAGAGTAATCTAAGGATTGTTTTATGTTAAATATTTTATGAAAATCGTTTATGAAAAACGCTACAGAAATGCTTTATTAAAACGTTTATAAAAAATGTTTATGAAAAATGCTTTGAGAGAAATGTTTTTATGGGGAAAGATTTAAAGTATGTTTTAAATGTTTGTGAGTTTATGTTTGAACTTACTGAGCGAAAGCTCATAAAAAGTATCTTCATGCTATAGGTAATTTATGGGTGACCAGTAGGACCCGCTAAAAGAGCTGGGTGCTGCGGAGAGCATATGCAAAGATTTGGGTATGGATACCACCACTATTTGCTTCCGCTATACCAAGAAAAGGTTTTGCACTATTTAATATAGTGTTTAAAAGTATTAAGAAAATTTCAGCTATACGAAATGTTATCAAAGATTTGAGATACAGTTTATGAGCTGTTTTATATAATTATAAAGTTAAGATTTAAGATATGTTTTAGTAAATATTTTTTATTAAGTTTTAAAAAATGATTTGAAATGGTTTTAATGGCAAATGTTAAGCGAGGTCTCAACTTGAATGGCGACAAAGATCGTAATAGTTTTTAAGTTGGTTTTAAAGAATGTTTAAAGAAAATTTTTTTAATTCAGTATTTTTCTTACTAAGTAAGTAAGATTACTATTTAAGTATGATGTTTAATGAAAGTAAAGTGACTGTCCGAAAAGGCGGGTCGTCACACACCTTCAAATCCTTGTCCAACTCCTCTCAAACGCTACTTTCCTGGCACTTGGCTCAACCTGCCTAGGTCGCTTCCAAAATTCTGAGCCCTATGAACCTTGACGTGCCTAACCAACCTAGCTCTCCAACCAGCCCAGCAAGCTACCTAAATCTACCAGCCACCCTAACCAAATAGCCGCCATCCTCACTCTTGTGCAGCCCCCCCACCATGCCTAGCCACCGCCACATCCATCCTTACCGCACCAAATTCAGTTACCACTTAACCTTCTTGTAAATTGCTTTTGATTTTATCTTAAGAGTAATGTATACATGCGTTTCCCAATAAAAGGAAATGTACACATGACTTTCTATGTGAGCATACTAGAGTTTTAGCATATCCTAAGTTATTTTTTATATTTTAAGACAGTGCTTTACATTTGTCTTAAAATATTGTTTAGAATCAATTAACTAAAATGGTATAAAGGACATCTCATGTCTCAGATACGATTGTAATATTATAAAAACTCAAGATGCCAAAGGTTTTTTTTTCCTTTTTTTATTTTCTTATTTTGTAATAAGTTTAATTCTTTGGCACAACGTAAAAGGAAAAAAATACCCTACATATAAGATACATTCTCGAACAGTAAATATAATTAGGATTGTTCTTGATGCAATATGATTTTAATATGATGTAAGTGTAACAACTTAGAATTTTGTGCATAAAGTAATGTATTTCAATCCTCATAACTTTATTGAGCTCAGTCAAATTATCTAAGATGAATTGAGATGCTTTAATAGTTTATAGGCGTGTTCTACTCATAGGGTATTTTTTTGTATCCTACCGTAGAATTTTCCTTCCGTGTTTGTCATTTCTTCAATGGCTTAATATGAAAACTTAAGTTGTGATGTATCATACAACCAAAATCTCAATTACTAAATAATGGAGAGAAACGCTCTCAGTCCTTAAAAAAAAGTTTTCAACTACCATTTGAAAGTGTTTTTTAACTTTTAAAATCATTTTTTTGGTCATTTAATGATCAGGGGGCAGAAGCCACCTACAAACAAGGGTGGGCGACTACCTCCTAAATTTTTTTTAATTTTGTTTAGAAAATTTTATAAAATTTACGTTTTGCTCCCTCTACATGTGATTATATTTTACCATTAAAATTTCATCTCTTTATTTTTCTCATCTTACTAGTTCAATCACCTCTGCCTTCTCTAATTAATTTTTCTAAGTCTACCCAACGGAGATTGAGTTGCAAAATATATTCCAGAAAAAAAAAAATGAACGTATTGCAACTTCTTCCTAAGCTTAATTAAGAAGGGTGAAATTACAAGAAATAGCAAAGTTTTAAAACTAATATAAGTAAATAACATAATTAATTAATTAAGTTGTTAAAAATAACAATTTTCCAGGTTTTTAAAAATTCAGAGTATGTAGGCTTTGTTTGATATTATTTTAAGAGTTTTTAAAAATATTCTTGTACATTTTTTAAGCAAAAATTTTAAAAATACTTTCAGTATAATTCTCCAAAAATTGTCATTCTCCGAAACAAAACCCCCTCTCTCTCCTCCTTTCCTCTCTTGCTCTGATGATGATGGCGTGATGACAATGAGTGATGGCGAGCAACAGTGTGGTGACGGCAAGCAACTACCACCTCGCGAGGGACACGATCTGGAACTTGCGATCGTTGATGGTGACAACTAGTGCAGATTTCGAGCTCACAAGCGTTAGAGATTCGGCCTCATGACATCATTGTGGAGATCACCGACAATCTTCACAATTTGAGGGTTATGCAAGCAGGGAGGGAGGGAGGGTTGGAGGGAGAGAGAAGTCTTTATTGGTGCTTGAGACGAAGTCTGTTGTCGCTATTGATGCCTTGCATTGAACTGCCGTCATCGCCTCACGCTGAAGCCGCTATCGTTGCACCATCATGGTTGGAAAGAGAGAGAAGAGGGAGGAGCGAGAGGTAGGGTTAGATAGGGGAAAGAGATTAAGTTTGAGATATGATTGTGAGAGAAATTTATTCCCGGTATGAATTTGAGATTATCGTCGATATTTTATTTCCTAATAAAAGTAATTTATTAATAATGTATCCCTTGTTTGGTATGGTGGGGTTTCTACCACAAACTCAATTATGAACAGTATAAAGCTTTCATAAGCTACAGTAACAATAAAAAAATTTGCTACAGTATAAAGCTCTCATATGCTACAGTAAAAATGGTTCTAACAACGGTTCCCACCACCTTCCAAACACCACAGTAGTATTTACTAATTCACATAAAAAAAATTATGCTATTAATTTTTAATCAACCTCTTAATTTTGCTACTTCCTTTCTTCTCCTTTAAGTAGGGGCTTCTCTAGAGAATCCCTATTAGTAGTGCATGTTTTGAAATCATAAATTTGATCAAAATTATTTTTCTACAAGTCTTGGAGTTAAAAAATACATCTCATCAGTATGTGTGAACGGGTGTGTCATGGGATTCACATGTGGGGCCATTATCAAGTGCATGGCAAGGCAAAAGCATGCTAATAAAAATTATCCTAGATGCCAGAAAAAAAAATGATAATGAAAACATGAATGAAAAATGCAAAACATTTTCCTTTTGTAAAGAATCATTAACTGTTAAATTATGTGCCCGCAACTAGTATTTCGAAAAAAAAAAAAAAAAAAGAAGGTAGCTCCAGCATATTTATGTGGGTTCCAATTATTTCCAAGGATATATGTATATACATTTACATGTATATACATGCTAATGGTTAGAGGCTTATCCTAAAATCGAGATAACAATATATACACTTCCCATAAGAATTAAAAATTTCTAATTAAGCACATATTGGGAAAGACAAAAATGTTGAAATGAGAGAATGGAGGGGCAGCCAATGTTTGGTCTGAAATCTTTCTTTGAACTTAAACGACAATGTCAAGGTGACAAAGCTGTCCAAAAGAAGAAGTGACAATTTGTAGGGTCTGCCATAAAGTAGCGGATTTCAAAGGTCTTTGCAGCTTTGTTGTGGTTGGAAGGTCTAATTCTTTACCTCGAGTCCTGTTACCCTAGAAATATTGCTGGCTTTTTCTCATTTTTTATGTCCAGGCTAGTTTTCAAACTTCACTTCGGAAAGAAAACTTTGGCTTTTAGTTGTTCCATTTACGTTATTATTCCGCTTGATTATTTTGATAATGAAAGTATTGTGTTTTTCTTAATAAAAAATTTAACTCGGCCAAGTGGCAAGTGGTGCTGTAATATATGTTTTTGGGGGCCATTAGGCAGCAATGGACATTATGACGAGAATCATTGCGTTCAAACATAGTATACAAAATGGTTTTTGTTGGGATTTTTTTTTTCAAAAGAAAAAACATCATTTCAAATTAAATAGATACAAACACTGAAACAGACTGGAATAACCTCAGAAATGTTGGGTTTTATATATATATATATATATATATATATATTACAACAATTTGGAGCCCAAATTTGAGAGATGGATAAACATAGTGGAACATAGATCAAAAAGTTATAAAATGGTTATATATACAAAAACAAAAAAAAAAAGTTAGAATTTTTCAATGCTATTTCATTTAATTGGTAAAAACCTTTAGAGTTTTGATAACTCCAACATGTGTCGAGAGTAAAAATTACTTTGTGGTGTAAATTGTGAATGAAGGTACGACTACTAGTAGAATAATTTCCTTAACTTGTGAATAAAAGTACGACTACTAATAGAATAATTTCTTTAAGATGGAAAGTCATATCATTTAAGGCACAAGAAGTTGTTAACAAGTCTAACTTACCATTTCTCAAGAAGCCAGAAAGTAAGAGTTCCTACACGCTAGTAGTACTTCGTGTCTGTAGTTTCCAGAAAGCTGAACATTTCCATAATGCATGACAACCCAATAAAAGACCCCACCAAAAATAGCAAAATACTCTTGTTGTGGCATTGAATTTGAAAACTTTGGTGAATTATTAAAGTAACTCATGTCTCTTCCACACTAAAAGGTTCATCCTCCTAAAAAAACAAAAAGATCAAAGATGAATTATTTCATGTGGTGTGTGGGACCCTAGAAAGGGGTAAGGGGTATGGCATCTCTCAGACAAGTAGGGACATGTCTGTATGACATTAACCAAACCGCAACTATGTATAGTTTCATACAAGGCTTAGGTGAAAAAGTGACAGTATCCACGTACTCTCTTGAAAAATAAGCTTTCTCATCACCTTTGGTTAAAAAAAAAAAAAAAAACAAGAGAGAGAGAGGGTGTGGGGGGTGGGGGTGGGGGAAGAGAGAGAGAGAGAGTTAGACAACATCATAGGGTAACCCTAACAACTTTTGCTCACAACTAGACTAATCAAATCAACTATAAACAACACAACTACTTCGTAAACCAAACTAAAAGAAAAACATGTTACCTTGATAAAGCCACATGTTAAATATAATAGGGTCTTGTTTTCTTATATTGTCGTTAATGTACTACGTACTAAACTTCTTTTTAGGGGACTTTCAACTAAATTTTAAAGTACGTAGTCAAAGCTTTAATCTTAATTAACAAAAAATAATCCCAAATTGAGGCGGGAATTGCGCATAATTCTAGAATTGTTTGTGCATATCCGAGTACAACCATGTTTAGGCAGCTCAATGCCACTTGACTACAATTAAAGGGTGTAATCATTTGATATCACTTTGTTGTTCCTTTCTTTCACTTAATTTACGAGTTTTTTTTTTTTTTTGGTTAAGATTTTCTCTATTAAAATAAAATAACCATTTTTATGTTATTTATTTTATTTTGTTTTATTTTTTAAATTGTGGCCCATAATTCCTATCGATTTAGAAGAGGTTATGACAATTCTCATAACCGTTTTTGGTAACTTCTCATAGTTTTACGTAATTAAAATCAACTCTGTAATGGATAGAGTTAGATATACAGTTCTGTAGAATACATTTGGGTCTCTTAAACCTATAATCTCACTTCAGAAAATACACCATCGATCAGAGATTACAAAGGTTTAAAAAAGTACTAAAATTAGAAAACACAGACAACACTATCATTCTTTGATAGATATCAATGGCGGGAGGTAAGGATTTTTCATGTTTCCGCATTTAAACAAAATGCTATTTGGATATTGAAGCATGTTTAGATCGTATAATTTATCTTACATTTTTTCCGTCCTCTGCAATGTGATATTGAATTAGGGTATAAAATTGCCATGGCCCAAAGTATGGAATAGTACTCTAGACAAAATGTGTGAAAATTTTCAAAGGCCTATGATTTGAAAATTCAAGCAACATGCCTATATGGGTATCAAAAAGTCCAAGTTATTAATGGGTAAAATCATTATAATGCTGCCTAGAACCACTTTTCATTTTAATGCTAACGAAAATGATTTTTCTCTTCTGTTTGACATTACCACCATTGGTTGCAACAATAGAGCGGATGACAAACCCATAGGCCGTGATGATAACATCATGAATAGCGTCCCACTATTGACTGCATAATTGAAAGGCTCGTGGAAATCACTTTGCTTAGGCTCATTCTTCTAAGCTTTCATTATATTATAAGCATGCATTGATGTTACATTATATACTATTAACTAAATGCAAGGGAGCTTTTCTATAGTCCTTTACACCTACGGGTCCTATAAGATACTTATTCCATTGTAATTAGCGATGTAGTGGGGTGGGAATTCCTTACTGTTACTTCTTTGGGAAGTTCACATACCATAAATTTTAAGTCACATGTTAACCTTTAAATGTTACCTGTTGTCCGGTACTTATTTGTATTTGGAGTTGATTTCTGAACATCAATGCTTCTTTACCTATTCTGCTGCTCTCTGTCATCTTCAACCGCTCTACCTCCAGGGTGCATTGGGGATAGACCTACAGAAGACACTCCGTGCTTAAGTCAGGCAAACAACCATGAAGAGAATTTAGCAGTGTAATGGTGAATTGATAAAAGGATAGATCAATTGAGCAACCAAGCGCCCTATTTATTGAATTTGCGTCTCAATCAGATGAATATTCTTGATCTTCTCTAATCGAGACGTGTTGCGCTTTTTCTTGGGTTTGGGAATATCCTTGAACCTGCCTTCCTTGTTAACCCCAAGTAAAATCCTTCTACTTTTCTGTTTTTGACCGGTCATTTTGACGTTAGTAACACATATCATTAGTTATCCTTACATTCGGACTTTCGTTGTGCTTGTACTAATTGCCTTAACAAGCAGACTTGCATCATTCTGATAGTGATTGTACTGACACCTCGACACGTGTTACATTTGCACAGTTTGTCCCGACACCTTGAGACATGTTATGTCAAGAGTGATTACCCTAACAACTTAATACATCGACCTTGAAATGGTCGTCAATCTCATACTTGACTCGCCGGAGTTCTTTAATATAGCATCAATCTAATGGATCAAGAGTTGCTATTTTTAACTTCAATCCTAGTCTTGAGATGTTCTAACGACACAAGGTGCACCCTTGACCTTTTTGTAGAAAATCCCCCGACTATTACATGTATAGGATGAATCAAGCTGAAGGGTCGATAAAAATGCACGTCTAATAATAGTCAAGAACTTAAATTATCTACGATAATCAATATAATCATTCCAAAAAAAAAAAACATAACAACAAAATAAACATATCCAATCTTTTAATGTGCAATAAAAGAAATTATCAGTGAGATCAAGCACTACCCTCTAGTTGTCCTTGTTAATTATCTTCTTTTAATAAAGTGGTAAAAGAGCATTCATATGCACACCTCTGTAATTTAGAATTAAAGCATAATTGCTGGATATAAAATAACAACGATACATGTTCTTCATTTTGAAGTGAGTTTATATATATATATATATATATATAGAGAGAGAGAGAGAGAGAGAGAGAGAGAGTCAATATTAGGCAGGGAGATCGTACTACACGGTCAATCAACCATCAAAGAGTTTAATTTAGTTGAAATCTAAGAACTCGCCTAATTATTCGGTCAGTATTGTCCCATTTATTCTGTATTTTTGTTCCCTTTTTATATATAAACAAGTATGTAATGATGGTATGAGAATATAATTACATTAGCAAAAGTGAGAAGTTGGAGATGGAACGAAATCATTATATTGATTAAAGCATTTGCTTACTTTGTGCAACGACAGAAAAAATAATAGCTAGTCAGTGGGGGATACCGTACACAAAACAATGAATCAACCTCCCAATGGAGATTCACACGTACACACCCGCGCACACGAGTGAATGAATGATTCTAGATGGAAAATTATGCATTAATATTTCTTCTTCCTTTCTTGTACTATGAATATATCGGTATTTAGCAATTTCGTTTAAAAATTCTTATTTAAGAAATGAAAACCTTAAGTTTAAAAATCCATTGTCCAATAACAAACGGATGTTAATTAATGGACGAATTCCTGTCCTATAATTTTTGCACAAAATACACTCCAAACTTTTCGTTGATTGACAAGTTAAACCTTTTGCTTTTTTAATCTCAACATTTAACACTCTAATTTTTGTTTATTGATTATGTTTGTCGTCAATTAGACTATAACTTAACAACTATCAAATCTAAGTCTTAAATGTCCAAATTAAAAATTTAAGATCTAACTTGCAAATAAAGAAAAATTCAGAATACACCATTATAAATCATGATACACATTTGAAATAAATACTAGAGTTATTACAAATGCATTGTTTACATATAAATAATACAGTAATGAATAGAATAATCTCTTCGATATTATCATTTTTGGAATATCAACTTTGAATAGGAAAATTTTTGGAAACTTTGTAATGAATAAAAAAAGCATTATTGTTTCTGTCGTGAATCTAGCTCAAGTTTCCCATGAAGGGAAAATCCTCTTCAACGTGCTAGCAAAGTGACCCCAATTGGATCACAAGCAAATTACTACTTTTCTCCCCACTTAACCAAACCCAAGAATATCAAGGGCAAATAATAATAATAATAAAACATTGCGAGTATGTTGACTCAAAATTATTGGACCAACACAAATAAATAAATATAAATAAACTAGAAGAACCAATATTACTATGATTCTACGAATATATGGATAATCTGTTACAATTGTGACTTATTCTTGATGATATTCACTTGTATGGGGCATTCATGGGCTTTTATGCATAGACAACTACACCTAAAGCTAAAGAAATTGGTGATTGCATAAAAAAGAATCCTCTTTTGTAGTACTAAGAAACAACTTAAAAAAATGCAAACCCCACCTTACTCCTCTATTTTTTTGTCAAAAAAAAAAAAAAAGCTCACTTGTTTTTTCTTCTTCCAATTAAAAGACATGACTCCACTTCCCCACCTTCTACGAGTAGCATGTGGATGGTTGATGGTGTAGGGGAAAGCTGCTTTAGGAGATTGCCATCCATATGAGTGAGAGAGAGAAATTTTCACTATGGAATCTCAATTGATAGAGATTGGGTTCTCTCTTTACTAGACATGCATCATGACCTTTGTATCATGGTTTGTCTCACCTGTTGGCGGCATCAAAGGCCCCTTTTTCTCTTGTATGTTTTTTGGAATTTTTCTATTTGGAAAATGCTTAATGTGACGTTCGGAAAGATTTTCAGAATGAAAATAACTACGTTATATACTTACTGAAATTCTAAGCCATTAAATCAAATAATCAAAGTTTGAAAACAATTTTAAATTTTATGAATTTTGACAAAAACGCGATATTAATTTTTTATATACTGTCAAACAATTCTCCTGAATTATTATTCCAATTACTACTTATTTGGTACATCGTATTGTATTGTGTTATATTACATTATATTTTCCGTATATAATACAATATGGTGTGTCAAATATTTAAAAATGTATATTGTCAGACCCTAGAGTCTCTTGCAAAAGATTCTTATAAATCCCTAGTTTATCGGAAGTTGACAGTAATTCCGTATTGTGACCAAAAACCTACTAATACCAACTAACAAACTGTGTCATTTGCATAAAAAGTAAACAAATTATGTTTTATCTAGAGGATAAATCCATGATTTATTTAAATACAGAATAGAAATATACAACGATTTTTTTGACGAGTAGATGGCAAGAGTTAAAAAAAAATCTTAGTAAAGTTACCGCTATATATATATATATATTGAAAATTTACAAAAAAAAAAAAAAATTCCACCAAATGGAAAAAAAAAAATCAAAAGAAGCAACAATCAATTACTAAAAAAAGCAATATAAATGTTGAAGGGGTTCAAATCCTCTATTTAATTTTGGCCTCAATTGATGTCTGCCTAATTGCATCACGACACATCATTAAAAATTTGAAATAATATCTAATAGACTTTTAGATGATTTTTATTTAATGATGTGCCATAATATGATTAATTACATACCATTTTGGACAACAAAAATTGTCAGAAGATTTGAGTCCATGTTGAGCAACCGCGAGATAGAAAATATACTCCATCCACTCAAAATAATTGGATGATGTCTTGTTAAAACCCTCAAATGACAAAATCCGATGGATTTGTATGTCAACAATTAATAAACCATATGGATCACTTAAGTATTGCAAATTTTTGTTTTAAAAAAAAACATGACTATATACCAATTTTTGTTTCCCCATAGGCTACAAAAGGTATATATGTGCGGTCATGATAAAATTAAAGGTTGCATGGTAGTTGAGCTCACCTGCATGCTCTAGTGGAAACAACGTCCTGTGGACCAGCCAACGGGCCTTTGATTCTGTTGTTGAGAAAAATGGAGTATCGGCCAATGTTGGCCAGGCAAACAAGGCATAAGGTTTTGTATGGTCTAAATCCCTTCGAGTGATTTCCAATATGAAGGTCAAAGGGTGAAGGCATTTTTTTTCCTATCGCAGAGAGGAGACAAGAGTCCTCTTTGAGGGCTTGTTTAATACACCGTATTGTATTGTATTACATTATATTGTTTATATATAATATAATACAATACAATATAATGCAATACAATATAATACAATATGGTGTATCAAGCATGACCTGAAGTTTCTATCGTAACATCCTTAATTTTTTGTTGCAGCTCCTTGTTACCCCCGGAAAGCTCCTAAGATAGGAGTGTTGCTGTTTTTATAGATATTTGTATATGCAATATTGACTCCTAACATCACATACACACACAATCATATACATTATTGTAAAATCCAGTCATATAATCATGAATTTTTTATTCTAATCTAAAGAACATCAAACATCATTTTATTATCTTGGCCAATTTTCAAATAACATGAGTTTAAATATCTGGATCCTTGGATCTATTTTTTCAAATTTTTAAAATAAAAAAGCTATAATATCAATATGGCAACATGCAAATAATTTTTAAGAGCTATCATTGATTGGGAATAAAAATAAATAGATCAAAATATAATAATGTTTAGTAAATAGCCAATTTAAATTAAAACACAATTTATTTTTGTATAAAATGAGAAAGAAACACAAAGCAGCAGAGTGAAAGCCAAAAATAAAAATGAAAAGAAGAAGAAGGATGAGGTAATTAAAATTAAAAATTCAAATGTTAAAAAAAAACACCTGATTTCAAAAAGGCCATGTACTTAAAATAATTTTTAAAGTGTGCTACTTATTTATGTTACGATTTAAAACGTGTTGTTTGATACAAAGTTTCTAAATTGAATATTTAATTATACCGTTAAGATTTTCAGATTGGCATCATTTTGTCAATTGAAGGATTTGATTTTGAATTGATTAGTGACTAATTTGCTGCAGGGAATCTTTTGGAAAGTTTTGGAGTTGTTAGAATTTGTTTTTATTATACTTATTTGGTTTCTTATTTCAATAAGTTAAATTTTTCTTGTTTTGGATCTGATTTTGAATTGATTAGGGACTGATACCTTTTGGGCAAGTTTTAGAGTTGTTGAAATTTGTTTGTTTTGGAAACTTGGGTTTAAAAGATTAATTTGCTTAAGACTTTGATTTGCAACCAGGAATGATTTAAATGTTTTTATGGAAATTGGTTTATGACAATCAATTCGGATTGTTTTGATTAAAGTCATCTTTGGTTTGCTTTGGATAATTGAATTTAGATGAGATGCAAGATGAGATTTTGTTTTTCTGAACAAAACGTCCAGATTCATAGAGTATTTGACCAGAATGGTGCATCTAGAATCGTGCTGCATTAAAAACAGTTCTGTTGTCTTATTTGTTGTAACAAAGTAAGCAACAAATTGCTGACAGTAAACTGCATTGAAGATTTCAACAACTGGCTTATGGGCTTATTTGGCTATTTAACTGAAATTAGAATTTTATGACTCAGAATTTTAGAGCTGGCTTATTTGGCTTTTTAATTGAAATTAGAATTTTATGACTCAAAATTTTAGCTATTTAATAGAAATTAGAATTTTATGACTCAAAATTTTAGTGAGTTTGGCATTAAATCAAATCAATTTCACTGAGCATGTTCATGTCAAGCCTTCGCATGGAGGCTCAAAGGGAGGAAACAGGGCCTTTATATAGAAAAAATTACAATACGTGTCTAAATTATTGTTATGAAATTAAAATCTAACACAATATTTAAAATATCTTAAAAATATCTTTAATGATATAGTAATTATCTTAATGATATTACATATTATACTATATAATTACATATAAATAATTTTAATGATATTATTATGAGACATTTACAGAATTTTTATAAATTAAAATCATATTTTAATTCAATAAACGTAATTGGGTCAATTTTTTCATTAACCCCTTTTATATAATTGCGGCAAAGGCCCGATTTGGCTTCTACAGCCAACGTGGGACGTCTAAGACACAGAACAAGTTTCCATTGTGTCAGGTCCTATCAAGTATAATCTCATTTCACATTTTCTTCACTTAAAAAAAATTTAGTGAACGTCAAACTGTGTTGAAATGTGGCCATAGGCACATTCGAACTTGTAGTATGTACATAAAATCAAGTAGCTTTTTAACTTGATCTATATCACCACTTTGTTCATTATGAGAGTTTTTGACAAGTCTCAATGCTTAGGAAAATCTATAGCCAGAAAACTTTAAATTCCAATTTATGTGTTTTAATCCAATTATTATTTATGACTAATTCAAAGTCTCCCCAGGTCGATTCTGATTAAAACCTGAAATTTTCGGTATAAAGTTTTTACTTGGAAAACAGAATATTTGAACAACAGATAGCATTTGATTCATTAGTGGTATTAGATGCTTAAATTATTAAAGAGGGACGAGAAAATAATGAAGGAAATTTTGCAAAAATAAAATAAATACCATGTTTAATCCTAGTGCATAAGCTACCAAAAAAAACTCAAAATACCCTTATTACGGTCTCGCCGTTGCGAAGGAGGAGAGAGAGAGGAGAGAGAGAGGCGACGAGAGGAATGAAGCTAGTGAATTGTGGTGCAAGGAAGGAAGAGCGAGTAGGAGGTCGAGCGCGAGGACAACTCCAGCCGAGATTCAAAACAATAAGTCTGTGGGCATTGTTTGATGGCAAAAACAATAGCGATTTGACGCAATGAGGATGGGTTTTGTAGATCGGCTACCGACGAGTCTTTTTTCAAAAGTGGTGTCATCCGAGAGCGGCGGAGAGTGGACGTAGCCAGCAGCGCATCGGCACAGTAGTGACGAGCGTGGCAATACGTACTATGTTTTTTTTGGCAATTCCTCGCTTCCCTCTGAAAAGCTCCTCAGAGAGGAGTGCGGCCGTTTGTGTACATTTTTGTATATGCAATCTTGAAAACTTGCACCACATACATACACACAATCATACAATATTGCAAAATTCATACTCATACAATCATGAATTTTGATTTTAATACGAAGAACATCAAATTCTTCATAAACTTCATTTTATGATCTTGTCCAATTCTCAAATAACACCAGATGAAGTATCTGGAAACAATCTTCATCCGTACATTTAGGGCTTGCTGGTATTATATTTTAACACGAATTTTTGTTTTTGAGGGAGCTTTCACCTGTGGAGGCGTCGTGGGAAACTTCTGGTAAAGCTTTTAAGTGGGACTGCTGCTATTTATTGTGGC
The DNA here is from genome assembly GCA_946598075.1 of Artocarpus hirsutus. Lineage (NCBI taxonomy): Eukaryota > Viridiplantae > Streptophyta > Magnoliopsida > Rosales > Moraceae > Artocarpus > Artocarpus hirsutus. Next base: position 18,435 of record CAMOHE010044008.1, read on the forward strand.
CATTAGATTGAAGATGAACGGTATCCATGAATCTCTGTGGGAGCTATTTGCTTTTGTCAAATCATTTGGTTCTTGTTTAAAATCAGACATTAATGTCGTTAGGAAACCATCAAAGTTTTGGGGGTGTTTTAGGAATTTCGTTATGGAACTATAGGTGATGAGAAGATGTTGTTACACAATCTAATTTACGAACGACCGTAGGAAATTGAACTGCTTACTTAATAGGCTGGTGTGATTTGGTAATGAAGAAAATTGAATATCCAAGGAGCAAACAATCCACGGTTAGGAGGAGTAAATATCGGGGGAGACGCAACTAGTTTCTGACAAACATTTCAAAGTTTTTGCAACTCATTACTTCCAAGTTTTTGAATTTCAGGAGCAGAGAATCCACTATGGAAGGAGTAGATATTGGGGGAGACACTACTGTAGGTCTTTTCCAAAAAATTTCAATAAAAATAATGAAAACACAGCCGTAGTATGGTTTTAAAAGTTTTATTAAACTTTCAGGATCTTTTTTCAGATGTTATACAGGATCTTTTTTCAGATGTTATACACAATAATTGAATAAAAGACAAATTTACGGGTTCAACAATAGCTCAAAATGATAGATACGTTAGTACTAAGCGGTTAGAGCATAATCTCATTAGGATTCTGCTTGAGAATCATGTCTACCCCTAAGGGTGGTGGGAATGATTTCATCTGTCTAACAAGAAAGTGACACATATTACGGCTACCTCCAATAGTTTGATCTTTTATCTGTCCATTAGTTATTCAAGATTCGATTTTAGTTCAAACTTAGATATTATTTATTTTAATGTTTAAAACAAATATATTTTATGATTTTCTTAATTATTTTATTATATATGATAAATCTATTTCAACTTTTGAAATAGATATTTTTCTACATTGAGATTACAAATTGACACATGAATATTATGTGATATATTTAAAATACCCAATTATAAAATTGGCGCTGCATAAACTCTCAGAATACACTAATTGGCGCCACACACAATGCTGGTACAAACTGAACATGAAATCCTCAACTAATCTTTAGAGGACGATTAGGCTAACTGTTTTTTATTCGAGAGTTGTAATATGTGATAACCACAATTGACAAAAGCGTTTAATATGAGTTAGATATCCAAATAATTAAGTTATAAACATTCATAGCAAATTAAAAAAAAAAACAAAAAGGTGAGTTCATAAATTTAGTCATTTGATCATGGCCTTTGCAAGTAGATCGTAAATTGTTTGTTAATTTTTTGTCACCTTTGCTTACTTCACCCAAGTTTATCAACATCATTTGTAAAGTTCACATTTTAATCATATATTCTTCAATCAGAAAGGACAAATTTGTTTCAATTTCCATTTTTTTTAAAAAAATTGAAAATAAAAACTTAATTATGTAGTCATCATAAAATTTGCGAATTAATCATACACTTTCAAGTTCTTTCATCATTTTTACCTACTTTTCATAATTTATTACATTCTAGTCGTAAGTAAAACTGATACAATCATTTCCTTCAACTCAATAGTTATCAAAAAAAGGCAATTTTTTTTTAAAAAAATAAAAAATTAGTAATTGTCATTGTAGACACTTTCAAATTGACCATGTAACTTAAAAAAAAAAAAAAAAAAAAAAAAAAAAAAAAAAAAAAAAAACTTCGTCGTCTTTGACATTGTCTTATAAATTTGTAAATTCTTTCATAAACTTTCTTTTTTCTTTGTTATTTTTACTAAAACAATAGTTCATTTTGCTCTACCTATTTTTAGGGATCGTTGAATAAGTTGAGCGATTGTCGTTATTTATGTGCTATTTCTAGTTTCGCTTTAGGGATCTTCCAATAAGCTATACGACAAATCATCGTCCTCTATTTTGCTATTGTTTAGCAAGTTCTGTAACGTTGCGATTGTTTTTTTTTTCATCTGCACCCCATAGCTAATTGGAATATCCCAAATCAATTGAAAAACATTTCACTTCTTAAAAAAATTAAATTGTAACTAAATAAAAAAGTAGTGGTGGTGACAATCACTATGGTACTTGTCCCATTCTGCGAATTGCAATCGTCACCACGTGATTGTGATTGTCACATCATTCTACGGTCATTGACATTCAATCACCGCGCGAATTCTCAAGCACATGAAGAACAATGTTCAAAATATGCTAAAAAAATCTATTCGTAACCGTCCTTTTTTTCCTTTTTTTTTCTTGTGCAAGAACGGGCTCGTTCAGCCTGATCGGGCCTGTTCTCCTTAGGCCCATGAGGGCAGTGGGCTAGGCCTGTTCAGCTTAAGAATTTTTTGGGCTGATTCAAGCCGGTCCATATTAAAATTACTTTAGCTCAACCTATATTGCAGGTTAATTTTACGTAGACCAGGCCGGGTTGTACCGTGCCCTTAAATGGGCTGATCCATTCAAGTCCATCTACGAGTTAAGATAGGTAGGCCTATTTTGACCCATCGTGGGATTAGATGGGCCTGCCCATCTAAGCATGCAATTTTTAAATTTTAATTTTTGAATTTTTAAACAAGTTAACAAATATAAAAAATTGAATAGTCAATGGAAATATAAAAGTAGATATTTTATTGACGATTGCCTCATTAAAAACCTTTTCAAGAAAAACCCAATGGGACAGGACCTTGGTAAGGAAAAAAGAGTACAATCAGGACAACTATACATAAGATGTTTACAAAATTACTAAAAAAAAAAAAACACTATAAATAAAATTAGGCCACAATGGGCCTTGGTGGATTGGCCTATTGTAGGCCTATATGGGCCTTACAGGGGCCAAGATGGGCCGGCCCATGGTGGACATAAAGGTCCCAACCTGGCCCATGATTTTTCATGGGCCGTACGGGGGCTGGCCCATGGGCTAATATGTTAGCCTAGCCTAGCCTAGCCTACCAATATATATAAGTCAGGTTGTGTCTTGAACAGTAACGGGCTGTGGTGGCCCAACCCACCACTGTATCAGCCGTACCAGCCCATTGTTACATTTATACTCTTGCACACATCAACTAAATATCTAAAAAAAAAGATTATATATATATACATATATATATATATATAAGGATATACTTACGAAATGTTCTCAAATTCTTCTCACAGGTTAATTCCTTGGGATAGAAACTTAGAAGAAAAAATAATTATCGGTTTGCCTTGTCTTTTCTGGGGAAGAACCGAAATGTCCTCAACCCTTTAGCCCATTGCATGCTTTAGTTTTTGCTTCCTCCTGTCTCAACCACGGAAATACTTTCTTCGTCCTTGTTTTTGCTCAATCAGATTTTTTTTCCTTTAATACATTTCTTCTTTTCTTCTTCTTTGTTTTTTTTTTTTAAGCCCATTTCTTCTTTTTTCTATTTTATGTTTTTAATTTCCCTCCTTTATTTCTCTATTTATTGTACTTACCTACTCAACCGGTTCCCCTCAACTCCAATTCTTTTTACCACCATGTGTCATTTTGTCAATTCACAACCTTGTGCCGATAAAGTACATTCCAACCCCACAGAAGTTCTCTGTCAAAATCTCGTTTATGAAAATTTGCATCACATTTCTCGGCCCAAAAAAAAAGTATCACATGGAAGCCGTACCGCCGTACAACATGTTGGATTCACATGCATCTGAATCTATTAAGTCCAGATCAGAAAATGATTTTTTATTAGAATAACATTTTATATTTCTATTCTTTTTGTTTTCTCTTCAGTGTGGAAATTGGAAACTTGGCGGAAACCCAAATTCAAAAGGAATCCATTTTGCTTCTTCCTTTTATCTTGTTTTGATGAAGTGTGGACACTTGCTCCCAAGACGTGCCCCTTTTGATCCAAGTCAAAATTTGTACGAAGCTTGTACCTATGTTTACTAATAATCCGAAGTCATTTGTTGTTTCGATTTCATACCATGGTGGCTGAAAATGCGAATCTATCGTAGATCTCACAACTAGAAGCAAAAAAAAAAAAGGATGGAAATAGCGCAAGTAAATAAGTTATCCAAAAACTACTTTACTACATAATAGTTTTTTCTTTTTCTAAAATAAAAATTAGAAAGACATTTGAAAGTGTAGTTGAAACTAGAGCTATATATATTATAACAACATATAAAAGCTTTATATTGTTCACAATTGAAATTATAAATTCCAATCAAATTACCAAACATTCTCATAATTTATGAAACTCGAAGATTAAAAATCAAGAACTTTAATAGTTTGTTCCGAAAAAGACAAGAAAAAATAAATAAATAGGCCATTCTAGAAATGTAGTTACAATCGAAATTTATAGTTCAAATTAAATTTATTATAGTGTTTATTTTAACAAAATTTGAAAGCAAATTTAGTTTGAACTATAATTTGTTGTTTGAACCGCATCACCAAATTAGACTAAAAATATTCCGCTAGAAACTATATTAAAAAACCTTTTTTTTTTTTAAAAACACTCTTAAACAGTCTCATAACCGAATGTTTTTTAAAAGTATAATTTAAATTTATTTAAAGAGTTGAGAAAAATAGGGGAAAAAAAACTCTTGTGAAAAGAAAATGAAGTGAAAAATAGCAAATCACGGCAACCAATGCAAGTGTCATGTGGGCTCCAACACATACTTTGTGGAAAAAAGAGACAAAATATTGAAAGCCAGAGACAAATAGACACATACCACGGATAATTTGGCGCAACCTTTAACGTGGCCCATGGACTTCTTTTTACGTTTCCGCAACCTTTTAATTTTTAGGGTGTTTGATAGAAAATAGTCTACTTTATTTTTTAGTTGTAAATATTATAAAATTTTTATATACTATGATAACAATAAAAAAAATTGCTACAATATAAAGCTCTCAAATATTATAGTAAAAATAGTTCTAACAATCAATTTTAACCACCTATCAAACACCCTATTTGTTTATCTATTTATTTTCTGAAAATCTTTCCAATTGTAATTAATCATGGGATATAAAAAATGTTCAGATGAGATGCTGGGCAATGTTTGTAATAAATTATTATACCCTGCTAGACTAACTTTAATCCTTTTTTCTTTCTCTATATATGAGCCAAGTCCGTCGGCTTCTTTTCCTAGTAATCAAACACAACCATGGCTTTTTTCCTCTTTCTCTGCTTTGTTTCCATTTCCTCTCTCTGCAACATTGGCTCTGCTTCGGCAGCTGGTAGAGTTGCTAAAGTACCATATCTTGATGGTGAGCAATTAATCATAATGTTTTTTTTTTTTGCTATTTTTTCTTTTCTTTTCTTTTCTTTTTTTTTTTTTTAAATGGCTTTTTTTCTCATGTATTTATATAGAGGGTGATTTTTTCTAGTTTGCAGCATAAAGGTTCTACCAAGTATGCTTACAACTAAAATTATGCTTTTATGCAGCTAGTCATGTTTTCCATGCAACACAATACCTTTTTATTTTCTATCATAACTGTTTTATTGATAATTAATCATTGACAGTTTTTGTTTAGTGTGTTCTTTCAAGTTAGACGCAGTTTAGAAACAAGAAAGTAAATTCGAGGACATCACGAGTTCTTAATTTTGCATAGAAACAAAAGAAGATATGGACGCAGAATTTGGAGTTTGTGAAACCACTTAGCATTTCTGAATTTGTAACATGTCAAAAAACATGCAGTTAGAACTAGAATTATGGTAGTAAATAACAAGATTTGGTGACTACTGTTCTTTTTTTTTCCCCCCTTTTGTGTCTTTGTTTAGCGCTTCTTCCAAATGGAGACTTTGAAGAAGAACCCAAGTCCGCAAATCTTAACAAAACAGTCATCATAGGCAAGCACTCACTCCCCAAATGGGAAATAGAGGGCTTGGTGGAGTACGTCTCAGG
>CAMOHE010044009.1:0-50004 GCA_946598075.1 Artocarpus hirsutus
AAAATCTGTTTTTTGTTGTTCATTGATTGGAAATGTATGGTTATCTAACATTTTTAATTTGAAGAGTCTTGTCTTGTGTTTGGTTTTTGAAAATTAAAGAGAGAAGGAGATTTTAATGGCTGCTTAAAAGAATTATGAGTTTTAGTTTAATTTGATTTGTTTTCTCATCAATGAACCGGCAGTTGGTGATTTTGCTTATCAAATGTTGGTTTTGTATGATTATATTTGTAATTGGGCACGAGAGGGTTACATGGTTGGCATTTTTAATCATATTTTATTCAATGGTGGTTGTAAGCGAGAACTTGCCGCGCTTTTTTCAAAAGTTCGGTACTTAAAACTTCTTGAATTGGCACTTGTAGCAGAGAATCTTTCGGGGGTAGTTATTTGATTGTTCAATTGTTTGGCGTTTTAGTCACATTTTTCCAATTGTGGTGCTTGTGTGCGCGGATTTGCCATGCTTTTTCAAAAAGTTCGGTACTCTAGCTGCGTGGACTTTCCACGCCTTTTTTTGAAAGTTCGGTACTCAGACTTCTTGAATTGGCATTGTAGCGTAGAATATTTTGCGTGTAGTTGTTTAATTGGTTCGCATTGAATTACATTTTCTCAATTGTGGCTGTATGTGTGCCCTTGCCGCACTTTTCTCAAAAGTTTGGCACTCAAACTTCTTGAATTGGCATTTGTAACGTCGAATCTTCAGGGATAGTTTTTTGATCATTCAATTAGTTGGCATTTTTAATCAGATCTTTCTCAATTGTGGCTGTATATGTGGATTTTTCACACTTTCTTCAAAAGCTTGGCGCTCAAACTTATTGAGTTGGCATTTGTAACATAAAATCTTTTGGAGGCGTTTGTTTGATCATTCAATTGGTTGCCATTTTAATATATCTCTAGCATGGTCGCATGCGCAGACTTGCTGCTATTTACATAAAAGGTCGGTACTCAAATTTCTTGAATTGACATATGTAACGTAGAAGCTTTCATGGCTAGTTGGTTGTTCATTTAATTTTTGACATTTTAATTGCATTTTTCTTAATTGTGGCTGCATGTGCAGTCTTCCCGTGCTTTTTTTCGAAAGTTCGGTACTCAACCTTCTTGATTTGCCTTTAGTAACATACACTTTTTGATCATTCAATTGTTGTTATGCATCAAGTTTTTTTGATTCACGAATCAGAAGAAAAATTGATCAGTATCCAATACTTTTAATGCTTCCTGTGAGTGATAATAGAATTGTTAATCTCCATAATTTTCTCATATTTATATTTGTATTTGTATTTATATGAGTTACATTATTGTTAATGATAGTCTGTGTAAATTTGCCATCCGTTTTCAAAAGTTCGGCACTCAAACTTCTTGAATTGTCATCATAATGTAGAATTTTTTCCTGGTGGCTGTTTGGGCATTCCAATTGAATGTCATACATCAAGTTTCTAGTCGATGCATTGCAAGAAATATTTATCAGCATTCTTCACTCAAGAATACTTCCTTTGAGATCATGGCATTATTGCTCTCTGTTGTATTTGCATCTTTGTTTATGTTTAGTATTCATTTAGTTTTCCTTTAGCTTATATTGGGCTTTCACAGTCAAAAGTAAGTTAATGATTATTGCAAAAATAATACAGATATTGGTGGGGCTGTTTATTTAGTTGCTGACGCGTGGCAGCTGTACTTTCAAAGAAGAAAGGAGGAAAGAGCGTGGCCAGCTATCGAGGGCCATGTGCGTTGCGACCATGGAATGCATTAAAGACAATGTAAGAGCTTGAAACTTGCTACAGTGTAAAGCTCTTGCATGCTACAGTGTAAAGCTCTTGCATACTACAGGAAACAAGTTGAAACTTGAAGTTATTAAACACTATAGCATGCAAGAGCTTTACACTGTAGCAAACTTTTGCTTTTTACTGTAGTATATAAGAACTTTATGGAATAGCAGTTGGAACTTATTATTTCTAATTTGTTTCTTAAACAAACTATAATACGTCTATAGACGGTGAAAATAATATGGAGTTTGTAAAAACTACTTGTGATGGGCACAATTTTCCAATAACCATGCACATATTTGTGTATGTGTATGTGCATGTGCATGTGCATGCGTGTATATTTATATGCATTGCATAATGATAAATATACATACACATATATGTGTATGTATTATATATTTGTCTGTATGTTTGTATACGTGTGTGTGTAGTTATATGTATGTATTGGTAAATTGGCTGGGCACCATTGGCATTGTCCTCTTCGGACGACGAGCATGGTCTACTTTGTGTAAGTTCTAGTATGTATGTATGTATTTATTTGTATCCATATGTATAAATATAGTAAATTGGCTTGGCATTATGTGCTTTGCCCATTTCGGCCAACGATACAGGGAAGATTAGCATGGTCTACTATGTGTATATGCATAAACATGGCCTAATATGTATAGGTGTATATGTGTGCGTGTGTACGTATGTATTACATGTATATAACATCACTGTGTGAACTGTCCTGATTGTTGAGTTGTAGAGCAATGCTAAAGCTGAGGGAAGCCAAGCAAGAGGACACACAACTGTTTGCACAGCAATGCAGATTAACCCTTTCAGTTATGATATTGTAAGTGCTTCTCCACTATGAGCAGATTTTGCCAGATTTTGAGGAGGCTCGCTCCAACAAAAGAAAAGAAGAGAAAGGAAAAGGCTTGTTTGTATTATATATATACATACATACATATATATATATATATATCTTTGTATGATAGATATTTTTCTTTAAGGAGATGACCATTGACTCAGTTGACAAATCGCCGTAACTTTTGATGCCTTGATGTAAAATGGTATTTGCATTTTCTGAGAGGACAGATGCTGGTTATCAAAACTTTGCACTTTGATTGATGATCATAGTTTGGTGAAAAAAGAGGGGTTATTTTTATTTTTATTTTTTTGACATTATTCTCTCTATAAAAATTGTGACTTTAATTTTCAATATAATAAGATTAAAGCTAATCTTCTGCTAAAAAGATTGAGAAAGTTTAAGAGGAAATACACTTAAAAAAAAAAAAACCTTTTTTCCATGAACATTATGTGGCATCCTACAGTATGAAAAAGTTGGTGCAAGGAACCATATACTCCATAATTGGCAAATCGTCTGCGAAAAAGAGGCTTTAATTCCTAACCACAAAAGGGAAAATAATTCACTGAGATGGACCCCCACTTGCCCTTTTCAAGGAAAATAAGGGAATCTGTTGAAAAGTTTGAAGCATATCTTTACTCTGAATAGAATATAGATGCTTTGTGACCATTCATGTTTGCGTACATCAGCATTATAACTTAAAAATTTAGGCACATTGAAAGCTTCTTCCATTAAAGGAAAAAAAAAGATTGTTAGGCACATTGAGTTGTTTAATATCTGATCAAAAGATATAAAATAATGGAGAAAAGCATATGACATCTCCATCATAAAATCATGGAGAAGCAATTAAAGGAAACTTTAAATGTCTATTTCATACAAAAGAAATAGGAAAGTTTTAAATACACTAACCTTTTCCAAATTAAAAGATAAAACTTTTTTTTTAGGGGGGAAAAAGAGAGCACTATTGAGGTAAAGACTTTTAATAGGGTGTTTAGAATGTGTGGTTTGAATCAATTTTGATAAAAAATACTATAGGAGGTGAGAATTTTACAAGATAACTCACTACTTTTTCTTGAAACTGAAAGCTTTGTATTATAACAAGAAAAAGAATACTAATATTATTAATGAATTTAGAAACACAATTAGAACTAATAAATTAGTTTTAAAACAATACAACATGTGAGAGTTTTATACTACAATATATATTTGTTTGTAAGAGTTTTACATTGTAGCAATCAAAACTAATAAGTTGGAATGACATTCTAAAATATACCAATAACTTTTTTTTTTTTGGAAAAGGATTTCATCTTGCTATTTTTTAACTTAGAAAATATTTAATAACATAATTAAAACTAAAATATTATAATGGGTGGAAATTTTACATTATTATAAATTTTTATTTTATATTATAATATATAAAAATTTTAAACTATAATAGTTAAAATTTATTTGTTCTATCTAGTTTACTAAACAAATCAATTGACAATCCATCAAGAAAAAGAAAATGCAAACGTCACAGTTTTTTTTTTCTACAGAAAACGACATTTTGTTAGGAAAAAATGCTTTCGGTGTTTCCAAAGAACAAAATCATTATTAAAAAAATCATTTGTTTTCTTCACTAAAATTAATAAAATAACAAAGCCAAAATTAAAGAGCCATGCCCATGGCCAATTGAATTAAATTGCACCTTTTTTCCATGTCCCAAACAATTAATTTATCACAAATTATGACAACTTAATTAATTATAAATTTTTTCGTTAAATTAAAAAGTTCAAATGACACTAAGCTTTATTTAAAAATGTTAACATTCTTTAGTTCTCTGTATTAAAAAAAATAAGTAATTTATTACTAACAAAAACAAATATTTATAAATTATATTTTTGTTGAAAAGCAAAGATTAAATTAAAAGGGTAAAAAAAAAAAAAAAGAGAACAGACAGAGAAACATCTGAATTCTGAACTGCACGGGTGCTGTTCCTTATCCCATCTTCCTCCCCTGTCTCTCATTTTCTCTCTCTCTGCAACAAATTTCCCAATCCTATCTCACCATTTTCATCTCCCAAACCCCAAACAAAAAAAAAAAAATCACTCCAATCAAACCCACACAGACAAAAAAACTCATTTTTCTCTTCAATGGATGGCAACACCACTCCCGCGACAACCGCCGCCGCCGCCGCGGCACAGCAACAGGGCCAACCGGCGACTTTCCCGGCAACGGCGGCGGTGCAAGCTGGAGTGCCGGCAACGGCGCCGTTCCACCACCTCCTTCAGCAGCAGCAGCAGCAGCTCCAGATGTTCTGGTCGTTCCAGCGGCAAGAGATCGAGCAGGTGAACGACTTCAAGAACCACCAGCTCCCCCTCGCCCGCATTAAGAAGATCATGAAGGCTGACGAGGACGTCCGCATGATCTCCGCCGAGGCCCCCATCCTCTTCGCCAAGGCCTGCGAGCTTTTCATCCTCGAGCTTACCATCCGCTCCTGGCTCCACGCCGAGGAGAACAAGCGCCGAACTCTCCAGAAGAACGACATCGCCGCCGCCATTACCAGGACCGACATCTTCGATTTCCTCGTCGACATCGTCCCCAGGGACGAGCTCAAGGACGAGGCGGCCCTTGGAGGGATCGTCGGCGCCACCGCAAGCGGCGTACCCTATTATTACCCTCCGATCGGGCATCCGGCTGGTGCGGCCGCCGGGATGATGATCGGACGGCCAGCGGTGGACCCCGCGGGGGTATACGTTCAGCCGCCGTCGCAGGCGTGGCAATCGGTCTGGCAGACGGCGGCGGATGATGGATCCTACGCCAGCGGAGGGAGCGGCGGCCAAGGGAACCTTGATGGACAGAGGTACGTGGATTTGGTTAAGCATTTTCTGAATTTTATTTTATTAATTTATTTGGCAATGTGATTCATTTCTTTTTCTTTTGCAACATCATATGAAAGGCAGAGCTGTGTTTGGGAGTTTAGAGAGTCTTTTAATGGTGGGTCTTGTTACTGAAGTTTGAATCTAGGCATGATTCTTTTTGCCCAGAAATGAATGGTGGTTCAGGGTGACTTTTCAAGCTGAGGTGAATTCAGTTGTATAACTTATTTGGTCCACTCCAGAATAGTTGTGGAATTTAATTTTAATGCAACAAGCAAGTCATCTAAGACACATAATTGTCGTCATCACTCATGTACAAAGCACTTGATCGCCTTCTACTTTACAAATTGCATCAACAAAACTAGTGTGGCTTTTGTGGCAGATCTTTGATCTGGTCTGGTGTGGAGGGGTTGGAAAATCATGGATTGCGGTTATTGTATCTTAAGCTAATATTGGCTATGCAAATGGAGCTTGTAAGATTAGGTCTAATTGGTGCCTAAATTGGTGATTCTATAAGGCACAAGATGAAAGTGAGAATGTTCTAAGATTGCGTTTAGCAACACAGTTAAAATCAAAAGTTAGAAAGAATTTAATGTAGCATGTGAGAGCTTTACATTGTAGTAGTTGGAACTATATAGTCAAAACCATGCTGCCAAACAAAGCAAAGATGTTGAAAGGGTTGATGTGGTGACAGATTATTGTTGGGGTTCTTACTAGCATACTGGGTTTCATTAGTATCTTATAATAGAATTATTTGATTGTTGCTGTTGAAGTTGCGGGAAGTATGTATTTGTTATGGTACAACAGATTATAGGCTATTAGGTACCAGATTATATTCAACTTCTTGTGGTAACTCTATGCTGGATTTTGATTTCTTGTGGTGGTTCTTATTTACATATGTCTGCACACTTTTATTCGCTGCAAACACAATTTTGAATTTCTCTTTCGCTTTATTTGTTGTTTGAATTCTTATAAAAAAAAATATGCAATCAATTTGTAGATGTTATTCTGTTTATGCCTGATGGGCATGTTCTCTAAATTGTAATGGGAGATAATAAAAGAGGGAAGGGAAAGGAAAGGAATAATATGAGGAAAGTATCTCTTTACTTGTTAAAAACTGGAATTGGAATGTCTCCGACTCTGTCTAGTGTTTACTAACTCTAAGAATATAAATCCTAATAGCTTAAGTTTTAAAATGTCCTTGTGCACATCATTTTTTATTCTAATTGAAAGGTACCATGGGCTAACTTAAGATTGAAGCCCCCTTTCCTCATCCTCTAGATATCATGTGGCCTGTTCCAAATTGCATCCCTCATGAAGTGAAAACATGAATAAGAAGGCCCTAAATGCTTTGCAAACCTATTTAAGCTTATGGGGTTATAATCCCGCTACTAACAAAATAGTCGTAGTCAATTGTTTTATTGGTGGTCTTTTTTTTTGGCACGCTGCAGAAGATGACGGTTAGATTTTGAGAACCACACGAAGTGAATGACAATTAATGATCTGACTTCCTTTGTTTTTCCCCTCCAAGTTCTATAATTCACTTAAACAAAGTGGTTTTTTTCTGTACAGACTTTGCCTCTTAATGGCTGCAAACTTGTCTGATTGATGCCAAGTTGAAGAAACACTAGTATTTCTCGTACTTGTCATGTGTCTGTTTGTAGAAGAATACTAACTAATGTTTCAAACTTTTCTTTGCAGCTAAGCAACTAATTTGCAGATGATGTGCTGTGTGGTTTGGAGAAATATATCCAGATATGCACATGGTTCTAGGAATTTTTATTCCTTTTAATTGTAATTGCCGTTCTCTCTCTCTCTCTCTCTCTCTGTTTGTTGTTGTTGCTCATGGAACTACTTAATACTTTTTGTTTAATGTGCAGTCTTTTAAGATTTAGGGCCATAGTGCTGCTAATTGAGACGATTCTCGTGATTTTACAATCTAGTGTTATAAATTAAACTGGTACATTTTAGCGTGAGATGTGATTTATTTTATTTTATTAAAGTCTGGATTTCAATTCTAACAAATTCGTACAGCAATAAAATCCTAATAAAAAGAGGACTTCTCTAACGGTAAGCCTTACCGGTTTACACAACTGCACTGTTTAATATCATTAAACCGGTCATAAGCATATGACGGCAGAAATTTCGATACCTATTAATGTGGTTTCAATTTCTGTTTCCAGAGAAATTGTCAAACATATGTATGTATGTATGTATTGTATATTGTAATGCAATTAGACTTGAAATATAAAAAAATAAAAAAATAGACATTTTTATTTGTTTGTTGCATCTCTTCCCAATGAGTACGAAAGAATAAACATGCTTTTCTCCCAAAAAAAAAAAACTATGAAACATTATTTTTCTTTGTATTTAAAGTAGGGCAAACAGTTCAGTTAGTTCTTAACTTTTTTAAAAAGTTACAATTTGGTTTCTAATTTTTTTATTTAATTGAGTCTAACATTTTAATAAAGGTGCAATTCGATCTACAACCATTAAGTTTGATCGTTGAAAAATGTTTTAACTACTTTAGTTAGGGTATTTTAGTAAAGTGATAAATATGTTTTAAAGAAATTAAAATTAGAATATTTCTTTAAAAAATTAAATTTAAAATGTAAAAAAAAAAAAATCAACAAAACAATAAAATAAGACAAAAAAAAAAACAAAAAACAAAGAACTTACTCCAAACGCCTTCCTCAAAAACAAAACCAAAAAATTCACTTAAAAAAATACAAAATAAAAAAACCTTGATCTAATTCCAATTTCAAAAACAAGAGGAAAATTTCAATTTCACAAACAAAAAGATAAACAAATCCTTATTTGTTTGTCACAAAACTGTGAGTCTTGCTTGGAAAACAAAACCCACGAAAGAGCCCAGCGCCTCTCTGCTTTCCCCGAACGCTGGTCCCACAGCGAGCTCTTGCCGCATACCAAACACCTTGAACTTGCTCAATTCCTAAAAGCACCGGAACCTCTTGATAAGTGTCTGATTGGCCTGTCATCGTGCTAGGTCAAGAGTGGGATGGTGGCGATGTGGGCCGCATATGGGTAGGGGTGCTCACGTAGTTGTCGTGCGGTGTCTGAAGGGTAGGGTTGGGTTGGTGGCGAGGTGTGCGGTGGTGGGGGTGCTTACAAGGTAGTGGTGTGGCAACAAAAGGGCAGGGTGGGATTGGTTTTCAGTGGAAGAGAGAGAGCAAGGGTTAAAAGAGAAAGAAGAAAAATAAGAAGCAAAGGGGAAGGAGATTAAGGTTTTTATTCTTATTTTTTTGGATAAAAATTTGAATATATCAATTATTTTGAAGGCTTTAAATAATGAATTAAAAACTATTTTGAAGGGTAGATTAGTAATTTTTATTAAAAATGATGTGCAAAAATTTTTTCCTTCCAAAATTAAATGATAGAGATCAAATTGTACTCCTTTTTAAAAAGTTAGACTCAGTTAAATAACAAAAAAAAAGCTTGAGAACTAAATTATAACTTTTTAAAAAGTTGGGGGACCAATCAAGCTCCCCCTATCGAGCTATTTAGCCTAAAAAGTATATTGTGCATCTCTATTATTGCAAATTTATGTTGAGGCTCTTCGATAGCGAAAAAAGAAAAAGGAAAATGAAATGAGGGAGAGAAAATGAGACGTTTTGGTCAGAGTATTATCATTGCCCCTAAATGTATCACTGAGCTCCCGACCTTGCATTTTCTTGCACGAGCATGCGTTATTAGGTCGAGATAGCAGTGGGGATGATGTTTATTGTTGTGAGGCAAGGGGGCCAATAGGATCTCTAACAAAATGTGGAGTTTTGATTAGGTCTTAAGAGGATCTAATAAGAACAACTTTTTGTACTCATTTTGTTCCAAAGAACTACAATAAGTATACAAAACAAAGAAGCAATCCAAAAGAAAAAGACGATATAAAAGAATAGTGTAGTAATTAGATAGTCAAAGGAAGAGTAGTGTGGATGCTAGGAATTGAAGAAAAAATTAGGATTTTGACTTCTCTTGACTAGAGCTATCAATTCGGACCGTCTAGCTCGGACTAGCCCATATGGGTCAACAGAAAAATCGAATCAAGGTTAATAAAAAAGGAGGCCTAACTCGGCTTGAAGCCTGCATGGGCCTAGGGTTGGGCTTGGGCCATCTGAATTTTTATAAAAAGGAATTTAAAAAAAATTGAAAAAATTATTGGCTCAACCCGATTACAATTTGGACCTGAATATTCAATCCAGCCAAGCTTGAGGCTTGGTCCAGGCTTGGGTCGGGCTAGGCTGGTTCAGTCTAAAAGAGGTGGGGCATAGGTCAACCAGTTTAGCTTAGTCCAAATTAGCAACTCGATTATTGACCACTTGAACATGGACAACCTTGTCCTTTTAGTAAATGGGAAGGTTACAAAATTGGGCTTCGAGTCTTTTGGGTTATCAATGATAAGAGAATGACTTTTTAGATTATTTCTTTGTCACCCATTCATCATTGATCAAAGTAATTTAAAAGCACCAAGTGGGATAAAAAAAAGCTAATTTTAGACTAAAGATAGACGAACACGTATAATTACAAGAAAATTACATGTTATGCTGTACTTTTAAAAGTTGTATTTATTTATGTCATACTTAGAGAAGTTTATGTCATACTATTATTTATATAACTTATTAACCCCCTGTTTGGCAGTGGTTTTAACCACGCGGTTCCCACCATAAACTTAGTTATGAACAATGTAAAGCTTTCACATGCTACAGTAACAATAAAAAAAATTACTACAGTGTAAAGCTCTCACATGTTAAATTAAAAATGGTTCTAACCACTCTTTCAAACACCCCATAAATTATGTCACAAATAAATATATATGATATTTATAAAAAGTAAATACTAAAACATGGAATTTATGAAAATTCCCCTTATAACTACTCATACGATGTTAAACCACAACCTGCCTGAATTCTATGAACGTGATATGAGTCCATTCAGGTTATGGGACAAAACGCTGGGCTTGGGCATATAAAAAGGCCATGTACAAAATGGGAAGCAAAGTCTATATAAAATATTAAAGAGAATTGCATAACTTAGCACGATTTCTATGATACAGCTGGAATTTAGCAAAACTTTCATAATATAACAAGAATGGCAAAGTAATTAACTTAACAATGTCACCTTTTTTAACTATGTAATTATATAATTATTTTAATGATATCAAATTGTTATCCTTGCAATTATGAACATTTTACTATACTTCAGCTTCATCCCTCCAATTTGCTGTATGTGTAAAAAGCTCAAAAAGTACACTATATAGGTGGAATTGAATTTTTACATAATTTTCAAAATATTTTTAAAATATAAAATTACATAATAATTATCATTTTGGTTTAAGGGTCTAAAATGTAGTTATAATTATATATATATTTTTGAAAAGGTTAAAATAATTAAAAAAATAATAAAAGGGTCTTATTCTTTTTTTTTTTAAAAAAAGTCCATCTTATTTAAGCAGCGTCGAAACACGTCTCAAGTCAAAGGCCCAGTCCTTCTTACCTTCACCTCTCTCTCTCTCTAAAAAAATTTCCACATTTCTAAGAAACTATGGAAGCCATTGATTCAGTCGTCGATCCCCTCAGAGACTTCGCGAAGGACAGCGTTCGTCTCGTCAAGAAGTGCCACAAGCCCGATCGCAAAGGTAAAAAACATCTACGTTTTTTTTTGGTTCAGATCTGTTTGTTTTTTGTTTCGATTTGATTCGTGATTTTCTCTTTGATTTTCCGTGTTATCGATCTGTTTGCATGGATGATTTGTGGTCGCAGAATTCTCGAAGGTCGCCTTCCGTACGGCGATCGGGTTCGTCGTGATGGGATTCGTCGGGTTTTTCGTCAAGCTGATCTTCATCCCGATCAACAACATCATCGTCGGTTCTGGTTAGGTATTGCATTGAATTCTAGATCGATCTTTGTCTTTTTTATTGTAATTGATTGAATCAATTGAGTTTTCTAGGGTTTTTGGATAGTGGCTTTTTCTTGTTTTGTTTAATTTGCTTGCCCTAGATTTGTCTAATTGTATTTTTTGGTTTATCTGTCAAATTGGGTAAAGGGGATTGAAATTCGTGTAGTGTTTATTAGCATATATGACTATCAAAGTGATTGATTTTTTGTTTTTAATGTGGGAAGGTATCAATTTAGAGTTATTAGTGACACAATTCTCCTCTGAGGTTTCTAATATGCAGAAAAAGATTCAATTTTTATTTTTGGGTATATTTTTCTAACTGGACGGAGGGGATTGATATTCGTGTAGTTTTATGTTGCATAAATGACTATCAAAATAATTGATTTTGTTTTTAATGTGCAAACACATAAATTTAGATTTATATTTTTTGTGACACAATTCTTTTTTGAGGATGCTTATATGCAAAAACAAAAAAAAAAAAAAAAGGTTTCCTTTAAATGGATTGTCTGATGTTTTGGAAATTGTTAGTCCATTGTTATGTTATGTAACTCAAGACTCAAATGGTCCTGGTGATTTATCCTAATTATGGGAAGAAGTTGGATGATGAGACATTATGATAATTTAGATAGTTTGGTTTGCTTTATTATAATAATGATTGGGAAGCGATTTATAAAAACTACCTAATCTCTTTGATTACCGTTTCTTTGTTCATTGTTCCTATTTTTGGTTTCAATTTGAGTATTGCTTGGTTTAGGAGAAGTGATCATACCAATTCTGTGTTATTCGTTGAAGACTTGAAGGAAAGATGTTTTGATATCATATATGAAAAATTAGTAGTCTTGAAAGCAGTACAATGAATTACATAACGATAACAATTAGTTTTCTTGAAAGTACTACTGTAATGAATATATTGGATGGCTAAAATTAGTAGTCATGAACGGGAACATATAAATTGGAATTAATTTCTATTTTACTCTCTCTTTGAACCTTTTCAATACATGGTCAACCTTTGCAGTGAGAAGTGTGTTTAAGGTGCTGATCTTAATTCTTTGGTTTATAAAATATTTAGTGGGTGTGTCTGCATCTTTTTACTCTATGGAAATTGATAGGCTTTTCTAGTATTTGCTTTCCTGTGTGGTTACTCGAAGGGTAGTCAGTTTTTCTTGCCATGTCGATTTTTGTTGGGATTATGGGTATTTTTAATATGTTGTTTTACGAGCATAGCTATTTTCTCTGGTCATTCACCGAGGTTTTGATGTTGCTACCAATTTTTTCTATTTTTTAGAGTGTTGCCTTGCATTGGGTAATTGACTTTGTTCCATTTTTCTGATTTCAGTTCTTTTTAAGGATGGATAGGTTGCTAGAACGAGGACGCATTTATGCAACTTGTATTCACAGAGGAAAAAGCTTATCTTTTTTTTTTTTTCGTTTTGAACATGTTCAACGGACTTGAAGAGAGCATAACATTCGAACTTTTTGTTTCTTTATATATACAATTTAATTTTCTATTCCCTTTGTCTTTGATCCTTTACAATCCTGTGTGAGTTTAACTAACCTGCCCTGCCACATTAGTACCAATCCCCGCCAGTTTTTAACAATCGAATCAAACGGGTTTGAGTTTTCATTATGGTTTTTTACGCTTAAAAATGAGAGAAAAAGGGACCTGTCGTGTCACATTAGTATCAACCTCCAACGGTTTTTACTAATCGAACCAAACAGATTTGAGTTTTCGTTACGGAAGCGACTACCCATTTACACTTGAAAAAAGACAAAAAGGGATTTTGCAGGAACACGAATCTGTGCGTGCATATTAATAGCTGTTTTTACTATTTTTTTTTTTTTTTATCTGTGATTACGTTAGTTTTTGTACATAGGATGTCGTACCGGTTGCTTTCGTTTTTCCCCTAATTACCTGGGGAATTTTTACAGCCTGAATGGTCTTTTTTTTTTTTTTTTCCTTCCTGTAAGAATTGTTGTTTTAATGGTTGAATTAGCTTTTTAACAGTCGAATTAGGGATTATAATTTCTCGTGAACTCATTTAGCCATGAACCGGCCCTAAATGGGTAGAAAAAATTTGAGTTTAAAAGGTTACAAAGGTTAAAATTGTCACGACCATGTGAATGGTTTAAAGGTTCTTTACTCTATTTCCTGTTTACTTGGATGGCAACCGGGTGGGTTTAGAGTGAAGTAATCTTCTCGTCAATCCGCTTTATAAATAAAAAAAACAAGAAAAAATGACAATATGTGTCTAAATTATTGTTATGAAATTAAAATTTACCATAATATTCAAAATATCTTAAAAATATCGTTAATGATGTAGTAATTATCTTAACGATATCATATATTGTACTATATAATTACATATAAATAATTTTAATGATATCATTATGAAACATTTGTAGAATTTTTACAAATTAGAGTCATATTTAATTCAATAAACGTAATTGGACTAATTGTCTCATTAACCCATTTAATTTAAGGTACTCAAAGTCCTTCATTCACCTAATTAAATCTTTTTTATGACAAAATAAATAAAGTTACGTTTATAATTATTTTGCTTATACAAGATTCTAAGTTAAAAATAAAAGAAAATTCTACTTTTTGAATTTTATAGATGTTGTATAATATTATATTATACTTAAAATATTTAATACGTTTATTAAAAAAAAAAAACCATATAATCAAATGGGGCAGGTAAAATAGAGTCGGGGACTTTTTAACTTGACGGCTTAAATTTTTGATCTGTTTATAACCCTAGCTATTTAAATTTGGGGGTATTTTTTGTCCTATGTGAGGTGGGTTTATTAAGGTAAATAAATTTATGGGCAAAACTGCCAAACATGTGCCATAACATATAATAATTAAAAAACATAACATATATAATTTTAAGTATAGAATATCTGTAAAAATTCAGAAATATAATTTTTTGTTTATTTCAAACTTAAAAGTCTTATACAGGCGTATTAATTATTTAATTGATTATTTTATTTATTTTGTTATGAAAATTACTATTGAGGTAAATGGAATATCATGAGCATCTCTAACACGTGATGGGAAAATTCACCCTAACTTTCGTCAATTTATATAGGTTGATGATACGAGGATTTTTTTAGCAAGTGGGGTTTTGACGATAAGGTTAGCAATTTGTGTTCGCGTATCGTGTTCAAGTCGACATGATTATGGCACGATATGATTGTATGAACCCTAATACGACATGATCAATAAACGTGCTAGGAACTCAAACATAAACACAAAAACATATTTGACACAGGTAACACGACACGACATGCGAACACGTTTATTAAATGGGCTTTGGTAGGTTGACACGACAAAAACACGTTTATGACATGATTACTACCCAACTACCTGGGAAAATTTAATTTTTTTATTAGAATTCAAAAGTGATATTGATTGACTACTACTTATAAATTATAGATAAATCAAACAAGCATGTAATAACAAGAACATAAATACTTCAAATGTCAATAATTAGATAAAAAAAACACAAATATATCTAAACACAAAGCATATAGATAGTACTACTAAGTATATAAATGTGTTTAAGCGTGTTAAACATACTAACATAAATTCAGCATGTTTATTTTTGTGTTAATCATGCCAACTTATTTATAACTCAAATAATAAACGTGTAGTTTAAACTCATTTATCTTATGTCGTACATGAAATTACTGGCTCTAGTTGACAGAAAAATATCCTGTCTCAAATTTGTCTTATTACCATCTCTAAGTTAAATCTATAATTAAAAATAATTTTGCATGCTATAAATTTTTAATGCGTTCATTCAAATATTAAAAAGAAGATTCGACGATTAACACGCTATTTGTAGGGGGAAAATAAAAACAGTTTATACCGTATAAAGCAATTACTAGATGTGCTTTTCTTTATCTTGCTATGACGATATCTACTTTGTCTTTAGTGTAGAAACATAACACCGTATTTTAGTTGGTATGTATACATTATGGATAAGGACGTTTATCTTTTTATTTAGGTTAATTCAAACTTTTTCATTCTATGAAATGTATACTTTAAGATTAAATTAAATACATAAGTCTATATCTTATCTCATAGTTAATTTTGCCTTTAAAATGATCAAATTATCTAAATAAAAAAAATTAAAACTTTCAAAAAAAAAAATAAAAACACAGAAAACACTTATTTTTAAAGTATTATATATATTTTTAAAGTCAAAATCCTTAGTATAAAGTTTTATTAAGTTCTTCAAATTCTTTTATTTTACAATTTAAAGGTATTTTAGGCAATTTATTAAGTCAAAGTTGAAGATTGCTTAGGACAAGATATAAGTTAACGTATTAAATCTAATATGACAGTGAGATAAAAAAATCAGAAGTAGAATGGTTGAATAAACCTAAAATAGAGGGTATAAAAGGTAAATAACCTTATATATAAATAAAATTGTTGCATGTGCTATGGATAAATTATTTTATTAAGTGTGGATGTTTATACATACATCATCCTCATAAATTGCATTATCTCTACTTTGATTATCGTTGATATTTGGTATTCTATAATCTTCAATATAACCTCTTAGTTGATACTTTATTAGGAGTATTTCATTATTACAACTCATGGCATTTAGTCTCACACATTTTATAATCCTTGACCTATATATGTGACATTTGAAAGCTTATATTTATACACAATAAAATAAAGTATAATAAAAGTCTTTCTCTCAAGTTCACCTATGTTTATATTTTATTTATGCTTTGTAATTTAGTTATTTTGTATTTGTTTTATAACAACACAAAGATTCAATCTTTTTTGCTTGGAAATGTGTTATTTTTTAAATAATTATTCAGTATAAGGAGTCTATTATATCATTTTGTTTACATGCTACTTCAGTCTAATTAAATGTTAGACATTTGAACGATTTTTTCTACCAACTCTCTTTTCTACTGTAATTGCTTAGTCATAAATGTTCGACTTAAATTTTTGTGTGGATTAATTTAATTGTAAAATAGTGATGGTTCAAAGAACATTTTTCTATCTTTTAATCTCTCCAGGAAACATCTAATCAAATGATTCGCCAGTATTATATTATTATTCACAAATTTTTGCAACAAAATATTTCTCAATGAAACATGCAGCACAAAGGCAACGGAAGGAAAAAAAAAAAAAAAAGAAATAAAGAAAGAAAGAAAGAAAGAACGGAAGGAAGAAAGAAAAAAAGAAGGATACCTATACCTTGATTTTCTAGTCAAAGTCAAACTTGTATGGCCAAATACTTGTCCCTTTCATTTGTACATGGTTATAACCAAAAACAAAAAAAAAAAACAAAAAACAAAAGTTAATCATAAAGTTATACCTTTTAATTTTTATTATTTCTTAATTTATTTTTTTATTTTTAAAAACTATAAAAGTATTTTTTAAATTTAAAAAACGTGTTTTAATTTTATCACTTGTAGACTTTTTTGATTTAAAAAATATAAAGATACGATAAAATACTTTTAATTAAACTTAATTTGTTTATAAAATATATATTTTTTCTTAAAAATTTTTAAAAAATATATTTTAAAATTTTAAAAGTTATAAAACTTAAGATCTTTTTTTAAATTTTGATGGTTTCTTTTAGGATTTTTTTTATGTTGTTAATATATAAAATACTTATTATAACTATTTAAAGGTAATTATGATGTTTTGTCTAATTTTTTTTACTCTTAAGGATGAAATTGAAATAAGTTTTTAAAATTTTAAGGATATCTTTGTAGTTTTTTAAAACACAAAGACAAATTAAAAAATATTTAAAACTAAAAGGTATAATTATGTAATAAATCCAAAAAAATAACTGTGATCAATGTTAATAAAGACTTCTTGATGAATAAACTAAACATTGTATATATACACATACAAACTAGATATTAAACAAAGTTAATAAATCAAGAACCAGTTCGCTACATAAACTCCAGATTTTGCAATAAATGGAAAACATTCACTCCAAGTAAGTTCGTTGACGCGTGTGTGTGTGTGCTTTTTTTTTTTTTCAATTTTCCGTGTGCTTCTTCTTATTCATTTTGAATGTATTTTTTAAAATTAATAAATAACAATATATTAGTGAGCCAAACTATTAAGAATTCAGGATAAGTGTAGAAAATAGTTTTACCAAAATTGTCTAAAGCTAAAACTAATCAATATACGAGTTTAGATGGAAAATTTTATGATAATTATGACTAATACATCGTTTGAAAAAATGGTTGAAACTATCAATTATAGTTATAAACGGTGTAAAGCTTTTATATGCTATCGTAAAAAGCAAAAAGCTGCTATAATATAAAAGCTCTAGTATGCTACAACCCTCAAACCAAAGTTGTCAGCTCCAACGATTTTTTTATACGGCTTATAACAATCAATGTAAAGTATGGTAAGAAAGAGAAAGAATTGATAGGATCAAATAATCCACATGTTAGCTTTTAATTAGTCAAGTGTACCACATAAACAAAATGATGGGGTACACCCAGTCTATTGAATACTTTCTTTTTTTGTCATATGTTGTTTTCATTGTTGGAAAATAATTTTTATGTGGGTCTACATATGTAATTAAATGTATTGTTTAATGCTATATTAAGGTAAAACCTAAATTAAAGTGATATAATTAAGATAAAGTTGAAAGGATTTTTTGGGCATTAATATAATGTATGGGTTATTATTATTATTATTATTATTATATGTGTGGATACCAATTTGTAATTTTCAGATTTTATGATGGGCAAAACTGAAAATACATTAAAATAACTAAAGAAATTTATTCTGATTATGGTCACCAATTTTCATAAGTATTATTTCATTCAGAAAGTTTAAAGAAATCCATGTTTCTCTGAAATCTCATCTTTAGAAAAGTTTCAAGGAATACGTATTGGATTGGAAGGCAATAACCCACAACGATTCAAAATCATGAATCAAAGTACGCTTCTATAATTCAAAATGATTTCTCTTAATGATTTGACATGAACGCTTTTGGTAAATTATGATTAAATTTGTTCCAACAAGTAGCATCAAAGTGGGTTCATATTAAGTCATGATTAGGATCCGTATTGGGTCAACCTGACCCGGTCCACTTTTGACCCAATCAGGGTCAACGGTCAACAGTCAACAGTCAACATTGACTTTGAACCGGTTGACTTTTGGACCTTTTTTTTTTTAGTCAAATTTTTTGGTGCAACTTTAAATTCAAATAATAAAAAAATTGATCTAAAAGTCAACTGGGTCAAAATCAACGGTCAAAGTCAAACGTTGACCGTTAACCCTGATCAGGTCAAAATTGGTCCGAGTCAGGTTGACCCAACCTGGATCCTAACACTCATTTCTTACTTTGAATAACAAATTTTATATTCAATTATTATTGCACAGACATTTATACTCTTAATGACTGTCTATTTTAACCTTTGCACTGTTAGAATGTCATGGCACGAGTTTGTCTATGATGACACATGAATGTGTAACATCACACAACTATGTTGTGGAGAAGGTGTGCTTGATAGAGATAATTTGCAAGAACTCTATTATTGTTGTGAAATGTGGTCCAAGAGTTTAAGTTTGATACCATTATGGATGTTTAGTTTATAAGTTTTATCATCTTCATAATTTACTCCTTTCTGGAAACTTTTATATATGTTTTTTGACCATAAATGGGAATGGGTGTTTTTTTTTTAATATAGGAACTAACTAGGACAAAATTCTTTAGTTTGAAACCAAATTTGATGCAACTTCCTGTATTAACATTTTCCATCCATTTATTTAACAGGGGCTAATTTTGACATTTATTTAATTTAAAGACCAAGTTTAATTCAACTTTTAATAGAGGGATTGCTCCTAGAAAGAGAAGAATGTCATGGACTTATAATGAATTTCACCCAAGAACAATATATTCTACAAATAGTACACATCTATGAACAATTAGAGTTTTTTCTTAAACAAAAATCTTCAGCAATAAGCAAGTAAAAAATGCCATACAAACTTGGGTTAAAATTTAGATATTATTTGTTCTAATATTAATTCTAATCTTGTCTTATGTTTTTTGACTCACTAAACATATGGGCTATATTATAGGGGCCTTTTTTCTTTTGAAATACGTAAAAATTCATGCTTGTTTGATTTTAGCTCTTCTTGCAAATTAATTTGAAAAGGGTACTTAATTTTAAGAGAAGACCGCAAAACAAAATTAAGTATAAGAGGTGAAGAGCGGTGATCTAAATATAACCTTTTCCATGAGTATCACTTGTATTATAGTTAAATACAGTATTTGTTTTTGAGTTTTTTTTTTTGAAATTCAAAAAAGCATCCCTTACGTTTTTTAAACCATCTAAAAATCATCATTTTTTTTTTACTTTTAATAAAATGCATCATTTAAAAAGATAAATACACTCTCAAAAATCAAAGATGAGGATCTTGGTGAAACTACAACCAAACACCCAATATTTAGAGAGTCAAAAAGTTAAATCAACTTGTGATCAATTCTATATTACCCAATATTTATATATATATATATATATATATATATATTTGTGATATTAAACTTCTATTGGCATATAATAATATGTTTTGTATGGCCAAGTAAAATCAACTTGTTAGAAATGCACAATATAACTAATGTGACCAAATAATACTAATTTTTTATTCTTTTTTTTAAAATAGGTTTCACTTTCTTTTTCAAATGGAAAAAATTTATACTTTCAAAAAAATTCAAATGGATGTTCAAAATTTCATTCATGTTGATATTGAATCCAAGAGAGGGTTTGAAAACTCGAATAATCCCAATACATACCTTGGATTATGTTTGTACTTCAAAGACAGTTTGGTCATTTAAAAAAAAATTATACAAAAAAAGTTAAAAGAATGAATGGTTTTTAGATGGTTTGAAAAACATTAGGGATACTTTTTGTATTTAAAAAAATTAAAGGGTAAATGTTGTATTTAACTAAAATAAGGGGGTACGTTTTGTATTTTCTCTTTTTCCATGGAGTTGAACTTAAAATCCTTCATCTACCCAATTGAGAGAAAGTCTAATATCATTAGGTTATCACGGGCCTTTTGTGATAGTTTGTGCTTTTATTTTAAAGCAGTAGAAAAATAGAAGCATAAATTGAGGGCTTTTTACTTAATGTTTAGACAATGTATGGATGAGTGTTTTTTTATTTCAAAAAAGTTTTAAACTTGTTTGATTAATTAAGTCAAAAGTTTTTATTGGTATAAAAAGGAATATAATTCAAATATATAGATGGAATATTCAATTTGTTATTCTTAAATATAAGATAAAAAATAAAAATAAAAAAACTTTCAACACACACCAACGTTGGTTTCTCTTAAAATCAAGTTTGAGCTTGACTAGGTCTCGAAGAAGGAAACTAGAAAAACCCAATTTTTCGACAAACTAGCATGTCGATCTTAAGAACCAGCCGGCTGGTGGCCTCACACCAGCAAGTTGATTTGGGCATGGGGCTCACAACACTTGCCTTGTGTTCTAGCAGGCCGGTCCCATGGACCAGTAGGCCAAAAAAATTGTAAAGTTTTCTAATATTTTAAATTTTACCCTTTTTCAAAATATTATTTTTAAAATTTATTTTCAAATTGATTAGTGACCAAATCAATATTAAAAATTTATTTTTGATCCACATTTTACACTTGTCATGTTGATGGCACACTAATAGACTGAATTGCATAATTGATTATGGGATGAGATTTTCGTTGGAATTAGAACGGCTTATATGTTAGAATGATATAAAAGATTCTAGAACATAGTAGATCACATATTGAGTTAGCACCGGTTTAGAGTTAATAACGACAAAACTCGCTGACATAGAAGGATTCTTTACTCTTCCTTTGTGAGCTAAGTTTTAAGTGTTTTGGCCATGTATTATTCTTAAATGCTTTTTAAGAATTGATTTTTATATCATTTTCAAAGTCGTTTGAAAATATAATCACAATAGTAAAACAAAACCTCAAGATGAAACTTCTCCTAGCTATTTTGTTTTAAAAGAATTTTTAAAACATTACATGACATGAGACTTTCCGAGTAGTTGAGTTTTAATCCATGCAACCTTGAGAGTTCAGTTAGCATGGAAAGCGTTCTAAGGGGCAGGTCCCCAAGTATGGTGTTATGCTGAGTTTTTAATCCATAGAAAAATTTAGAATTAACCCAAATTAAAATAGTGAAATAACCATCCGTAGACAAATCTTGAATTAACCCAAATAAAAATAGTACGATGTGACAAATTTAGAATTAACCCAGATGAAAATAGTACGATGTAATTTTCTGAAGTTAACCAATTCATACTTACATATGTATATGTCAAAATAGATTATAAAGCATTTATAGAAGATTATGATGAGTTTTCATACTTTCGAAAGTGCTGTATAATAATGGCTCTTGTAGAGGAGGATGAGCAAAATTTGATGCTTGAAGCCGCTACTCGACACATTCATTTCAATGAATTAACTTCTTTGTTTGTATTTGTCTCCGTGTGTGTGTGTGTGTGTGTGATCTTTGTTTGTATCACAATAAAGTTAGGACACCACTTTTTTTTTTTTTTTTTTTTTAAGAAAAATGAAAACAAAGCGAGCGAGTGCCCAATATTTTGGGTGTACCATTGGCAAAAACAATATAGACAAATATCATTAGGGGTCCGCTATTGTCATTATTTTTTTATTTTCCTTAATAGGTGTGTGAGTATCCACATTCAATATATTACCCAAAAAAAACCCACATTCAATAGTCAATACATACCGCTTTAGTTTTCGTTTTTTTTTTTTTTTTTTTTGGTGGTTAAGATTAATACAGATATCACGTGCTCTCAAGTGTACCAAAAAAAAAAGGGCAAAACGAGATGTGGACAAAGAATGAGAGAAAAGTGAAAGAAGTTCTAAGTGTCACGCCTCCTAGAGAATGAGAGAAAAGTGAAGGAAGTTCCGAGTGTCACGGATGGCAAATTCCAAATTTACCCTAAAACCAAAGAAACAATCTATGGACTGTTTTAGTCCAGTTACAAAACAGACTGTTCCATTAAAAAAAAAAAAAAGAGAGAGGAAAAGAAAGCAAATATAATAGTATTGAGAAATGGGCAGGGCAGAGAATCAAAAAGCCAAAACCAAAAAAAAAAAAAAAAAAAAGGAAGAGGATTTATCATTTATGGTAAGGGTGCTTGTCTTGGTGGTGTTTGTAAATGTCTTATTTAATCAAACTCATGTTAAAATGAAAATTATGCAAAGGAATTGAACTCTTTTATCTCTTTATTTATGTCATTTTTATGTGAGTAATCTTATTTAACTTTATGAAATTATAATCTTATCATTCACAACTGTAGGCTCTAACCTAGTATGCAGTATATTTTTTAGATTGAGTTTTATTATTAAATTATTAGTAGAGTTATAACACCATAGATATAAAAAAGATATTTCTTTTTATATCAATGTAATAATTTCATATTACATTAATTGAAATAGTATATCAATCAATATCACACCACCACATCATTTAAAATAATATTAATTCAAAATATTTTGATTAATGTGATATCATGTTATTAAAGAACACAAAGAGATAAAAAGTTCCGTCAGAAAGAAAAAAAGATATAAAGATAATATGTGAACGAAACATGGCCCCTTTGAAGTATTTCTTTATCCCGTCGTCAAATTCTAAAATACAAAAAATGAAAATAAAAAAACCACAGGCCAAATTCCAAATTAAACCCTAAATGAAACAAATAATTTAAGGGCATTTTTGGTCCAATAGAAAAAAAAGAAGAAAAAGCAAACCACACTTGTCTTATCCAAGTGGAAGCTTGAAGGTTGAAGCCTACCATTTAAAGCCCAGTGTCCATGGGAGAGTGAGTGTGCGTGTGTATTTGTGTATATATGAGCTATTTTTATTTTCATACCTTATATTTTGATATCATCAAAAAAAAAAAAAAACATACCCTATATTTTAAATTTTAATACTTTTATAGTTTCATATTTTAAATTTATATTAAATTTTTATATTTTTTTGATTAACAGTTAATTTTGATCAAAAAAAAGATCTAAATACCCTTAAAAAATTAAAAAATACATTAAAAATGAAAAAAAAAAAATTTTAAAATGTAGAGGACATTTAAATATGTTACATAATCAAATCAAATTTTGACTAAAAAAAGTACTAATTTAACATAAATTTAAAATATAAAAATATAACAATTTTAAAATTTAAAATACAATGTAAGATTTTTTGAGCTCCTTAAAATACACGTATGAAAATGAAAATAACCCATGCATATATATCAAGGCAGTCTTTTCCTTCGTCCTCTAAACTCCACACATCTCTCTGCCTCTTTGTCTCTCTAACTCTACCATGGCGGCTACTACTTCTCCCTCTCCTTCCTTCCTCGCCAAACCCTCCAATCCTTTCCCTTCTTCGTCCTCCTCCCCAAAATCCATCTTTCAAATCCCTATCCACCAACCTTCCTCTCTTCTCCTCACCAGCGGCTGCCGCCGCCGCCGCCCCATCCACGCCATCACCTCCTCCCTGTCCAACAGCCCGGCCCCACCACAACCCCCATCCGCCGCCGCCGTATCCGCGGCCATTGTGTCCGAGCCTGCCGCCGCCGAGACATTTGTCTCCCGCTTCCGGCCCGATGAGCCCCGGAAAGGCGCCGACGTCCTCGTGGAGGCCCTGGAGCTCCAGGGCGTGACGGACGTCTTCGCCTACCCCGGCGGAGCGTCGATGGAGATCCACCAGGCCCTTACGCGCTCCGGCATTATCCGCAACGTCCTCCCGCGCCACGAGCAGGGCGGCATCTTCGCCGCCGAGGGCTACGCGCGCTCCTCCGGCCTTCCCGGTGTCTGCATCGCCACCTCCGGTCCCGGCGCCACCAACCTAGTGAGCGGCCTCGCCGACGCGCTCCTCGACAGCGTCCCCCTCATCGCCATCACCGGACAAGTCCCCCGCCGCATGATCGGCACTGATGCATTCCAGGAAACCCCAATTGTTGAGGTAACCAGATCTATAACGAAACACAATTATCTTGTGCTGGATGTGGATGACATTCCTAGGATTGTGAGTGAGGCATTTTACTTGGCGACCACCGGCCGACCTGGTCCGGTTTTGATCGATATTCCGAAAGATATACAACAACAACTTGTGGTTCCCAATTGGGATCAACCCCTTAAGTTGCCTGGATACTTATCAAGATTGCCAAAAACAGTTGATGAGGCTCATTTAGAGCAGATTGTGAGGCTTATTTCGGAGTCGAAAAAGCCGGTTTTGTATACTGGTGGTGGGTGTTTAAATGCGAGTGAGGAGCTGAGGAGGTTTGTTGAGTTGACAGGAATACCTGTTGCTAGTACTTTAATGGGTCTTGGATCTTATCCTTTGTCTAGTGATTTGTCACTTCAGATGCTTGGAATGCACGGCACCGTTTATGCCAATTATGCTGTGGATAAGGCGGATTTGTTGCTTGCCTTTGGGGTGAGGTTCGACGACCGTGTGACCGGAAAGCTTGAGGCTTTCGCTAGCCGGGCGAAGATCGTTCACATTGACATCGATCCCGCAGAGATTGGGAAGAACAAGCAGCCCCATGTGTCGGTCTGTGGAGATGTGAAGCCCGCTTTGCAGGGGCTGAATCGGATTTTGGAAGGGAAATTGGGGAAGGCCAACAAGCTTGATTTTTCAAGTTGGAAAAAAGAGCTTGATGAGCAGAAAGAGAAGTACCCGTTGAGTTTCAAGACTTTTGGGGAGGCTATTCCTCCTCAGTATGCTATTCAGGTTCTTGACGAGCTCACCGATGGAAACGCAATCATAAGTACCGGTGTCGGGCAACACCAAATGTGGGCGGCTCAGTTTTACAAGTACAAAAGACCTCGCCAGTGGTTGACATCAGGCGGTTTAGGGGCTATGGGATTCGGATTGCCTGCTGCCATCGGAGCAGCTGTCGCAAACCCTGGAGCGGTCGTTGTAGACATCGATGGTGACGGGAGTTTCATCATGAATGTGCAGGAGCTGGCGACTATCAAAGTGGAGAAGCTACCCGTGAAGATACTGCTCTTGAATAACCAGCACTTGGGCATGGTTGTTCAATGGGAGGATCGGTTCTACAAGGCCAACCGAGCCCACACGTACCTTGGAGACCCGTCAAGAGAATCCAAGATATTCCCGAACATGTTGAAGTTTGCAGAGGCTTGTGACATACCGGCCGCCAGGGTTACGAGGAAGGATGAGCTGAGAGGGGCAATTCAGAAGATGTTGGACACGCCGGGGCCGTACTTATTGGATGTGATAGTGCCTCATCAAGAGCATGTGTTGCCTATGATTCCAAGTGGTGGTGCTTTCAAGGACGTGATCACTGAGGGAGATGGAAGAAGAAAGTACTAGCTTCAAGGCCCGAGTTGCTCTTATGTTTCTTTTTTTCTAATATGCTTTTCTGTGTAAATTAGCTTTATCTTCCTGGTTCTGTTAGGCACAAATCCAAAGTTTTGCTCGAACTAGGAGCTTTCTAAATTATGGGTCGGTTTAGTGTTTACTGCTAGTGGTTTTCCTTTTGGTGCAAGAGCAATGTTGTTGTTGTTTAAGAATATTATTCTATTAGTAAGTTTCCTTTTGTTTGATCTTGAAGCCTCCTCTTTCTTTTTATGATTTTGACAACGTAAAAAAAATTACACAAACTGCTCTAATCGTTGCTCATGTAATACCATGCCGATTCTGGTAATGATTAGAGATGCTTTGGACATACTGCATATTCTGCTGTCTTGCTGGTGTGGATTTTGAAGAGCAAGAGAAGCTCGTTTGTATGGCCAATCCTACGTGTGACCAGAGCATCGTACATTTCACTTTTCCATGTGACATACCAGCTTTTGTACTATGGCTAGATTGTCAAAGCACAAATTGGGCATCTCACAACCCACAACACTGTTTTCACCTTCTTTTTTTTTTGGGTATTTCCCCTTTGCTATCGGCAGAATTTTGTCTTTTAACGTTAAATTTGTCAAAAAAAAAAAAAAAAAAAAGATTTTGATCAAATTTAGTGGATATACACCACAAACGACCATACCAAAAAAAGTTGTGTTGCATCTACATTCCAAAATTAGAGGTCGTAATCTATTGGTAGAAAAAAAAAATTTTGTTGCATGTGCATCCCAAAATTAGAGGCGTTAATCTATGTCTCTCAGTAGTCAAATTTATATTGAAAAAATGATTTTGACAGATTTTTAATGGCCAGAGGACGTGTATCCTCCGGTGGGAGGCTACCGGAGATGGACCTTTTCGGAAAGTTTTGCTGCATGTGCATCCCAAAATTAGTTGTTGGATGAAATAGTGCGTTTCTTAAATAATTCTTTTTATAAATACATAGAAGCATTGAATTCTTATGATTATAGGTAGCTTAAGATTTAATTTTTTATAAATGTCACAAATGTTTATG
The DNA here is from genome assembly GCA_946598075.1 of Artocarpus hirsutus. Lineage (NCBI taxonomy): Eukaryota > Viridiplantae > Streptophyta > Magnoliopsida > Rosales > Moraceae > Artocarpus > Artocarpus hirsutus. Next base: position 26,793 of record CAMOHE010044009.1, read on the forward strand.
AATAGTAATATGGCATAAAATTTTTTAAGTGTGCATGAATAAACACAACTTTTAAAAGTGTTACATAAAATGTAATTTTCTCTTGATCGTATCCAAGCAATTGCTGACTGACCCATAGGTTGTTCTTTAAGCATATCTCAAAACGATACACATATGTATTGGAGAATGAGAGAAATACCTAATTTTTGAAACTTTTTAAAATAAATAGCAGGTTTTAAAAATATTTATAGTAAATAGCAGATCTTTGATGTAAATAATTTTACTGTGTAGATAAAATATTTACATTGTAAATAAGAGGGTGAATAAATTATTTGTATCTTAAATCTATTTATTTGTTAAATAAGAGTTATTTATATTTTAAATAAAACAAATAATTTTTTTAAACCATAAAATTATTATTTATTATAAATATTTTTAAACTGTTGTTTATTATAGTAGTTTAAAAAATAATATTTACTACATTTTTTTTTTTTTGCGAGTAAGTTTTTACTTTTCAGTGCATCCCAAATATTTACTAGCCGAAATTAGCTTGTGTGGCTTGCTTTCTTGTTCGTTAGGGAAAGCATGTGGCTCTGTTGTCTCTTTTGATTTGATCGATATCTGAAAATTGAAATTAAAAAAAAGTAGTGAAAATTAAATACCACATGGATTATAAAGCATCTAATAATTTCCCTCAATTTTTTTTAAGCACAGCCAAATAATATCACTCAAAACGTAAATGAAACAATGTTTGTCTCTCTTTTTATACCTTGTATTTGTATTTTAAGTTTATTTAAACAGTATATATTTAGTTTTTTACTTATTAAATTTATGCCTTCATATTAAATTTAATATATAAATTTATATGTTTTCTTGATCAGTTTTAAATTTTGCTATAAAAATTATCCAAAATTCCTTACTTAAAAAATAAGAAAACTTTAAAAACTTAAAAAACATTATACTAAGTTTTTTGACTTTAAAAATATATAAAATACCCTACAAAATAGGTTTTTGTGTATGTGTGTGTGTTCTTTTTTTTTTTTTGGAAGTTTTGATTAAGGATAATTTAAGCTTTAAGAAAGTAAAAATTAAGTATTGATTGAGATAAAGTATTAATTTATATATCAAATCTAATATAAAAAAAATACATTCGATGAAATTAAAAACAAAAAATATAGTTTTTGAACTAAATTAAAACAAGGGTATGAAAAGATATATCTTTCTAATAAACATATCTGAGTTCTCATGTAAATTAGGCTGGTTAATATTTTCAAAATTATAATTATTCACCTGCATCACTTTTATGTATAAATCCAACTTAAAATTTTCACAAAACTAAGGCATTCTCTAAAAATAGTTCCACTCTTACCCCGGTTGCCCACACACTTGCATGGTGGCCTAGTTGCCATCAGACTCTTTAAGCTCCAATCTAAATTTCCAAGGCAGGAGCATAATTGCGAAAAGAAAAAAAAGTTGTGCATTGCTGAAATACTACTTCAGATTTATAGAATTGCTGTTTGGAATTAAGTTGAGAATAAAGTTTACCAATCACTTTAATTATACGAATGGACTAGTAACACACGAGAAAATTCTATTTGATTTTTATCAAAAAGACCTTGTCATAGAACTGGTTTTTTTGGTAGCCTAATTCTTCTAATGTTATCTACAAGAAATCATCTCATTTCTTACCGAGAGCATATAATATTTGATGCCCAAAATAGTGCAAGGCCAGACGCGTCAAATATTTAAAAGTTGCAAAGATAAGTTGTAAAGATCTGTTTGGGAACGTAAATTATAACCAACAATTTAAAATTAAAAAGCTGTAGCAATTTAAATTTTGTAAGAAAAGACATAATATCAAAATTAATTTGAAACAAAAGAATATATTCGAATCTATGTTCCGAAATGAGCTCGTAAAATAGCAGCCAAGAAACCTTGTTCATGAATTGAATTGTTCAAGAGTCTCAAAACACTTCAAAGCTCGTATATAATTTACCTTTTTACTTGAATTAACAATTTGTTCGCAAGCCAAAGAAATCTTACATAATCGTCTTTGTTCCCTAAGAAAGAATGAGAGATGGTCCAAAATGAAAATGCTTGCCAAATTTCGAGCTTGGATTGTTGTCTTTTACGTAAAATTGAGAACTTGTCCCATAGATAGAGTCTCTAAGTCAGTAAAAACCCAAAAATCTCTTATTGTTCATTTTATCACAATCTAGAATCGGTAGCGGAAAAAAAAAAGTGCTACACATCACTATTAGAATCAACCATCGATTGCCCTCTAGCCTAATTTCACACCGAATTATCATGTTCTGTGTGTGATTGGGCTAAAGGCATGCTATCTGGCACTAGTGATGGTAGATAGCGTTTTACTCCGCGAGTAACGGGATGAAATAAGTTTGGCTTTTCAAAGGAGTTAAAAAGAACATATTCTACAAGGAAAATTCCAAACACCACTCACTCGTTGACCTGAGATGAAGCCATTGTACTAGTGTCAAAGGATTTCTTCCTCACCATGAGGCAAGTTATCCTCGAAGGATTGGCGGGCGAATTGTCGAGGCTGCACAACACGAAATCGGGCCTATGCAGCACCAGATTCAAGTTGTCTTTGCCAATAACAAGCTGAGTGGCATCAAGAAGAACATGCCATGAATTCCTGTGAGCTTCTGAGACCCAATGAAGCGAATAGTGAGTCCCATTTACAACCGCAGGGTAAGAGAACAAACCCTTTTGCTTGTACTTGCTTTTCTTCCTGAAATACTGGCTAAGCTGTGATCCTTTGATCCTCAAGTCCAACCAAGCCTCCGGTGCCAGAGTCACTCTTGCTTCCTTGAAACTAGCATACTCCCTTATGCAGTCTTCTTCCTCTCCAATGATTGTCATGTAAGTATTTCCCTTAAAAAAGGGGTAACTTTCTCCCACCAACTTCATGGAATCCGTGTAGTTGGGAGTGAAGAGCACGAGGTACTCGTTGTCGGGCAAGCCGCAGTGCTTCAAGACCTTGTTTCGAGCTTGAATCTCCGGGATTGAGATGAAACTACCGGGAAAGGAGGATTTTGTTGTGAGGATATCGAGCAGTCTCGAAGGTTCTAATTGTGTTCTGTCTAGCTCGGGAAGGTTGCTTCCAGAGGAAGGCGTGGAGGGATCTCTTAAAGCTCCTCTCGGAGATTTCCTCTTATCATCAGGAACCGGATCGGTCGATGACTCGTCGTTGATGCAAATGCTCGAGAGATCGAACTTCTCTCCCTCAACAAGGCCTGCATATTGCGGATACGTTGCTAGAACATACTGCTCAACATATTCCATTTCTGTTGGTGTGATTGGACCTGACCATCTCAACCCAAGACCGTCGTCGTGTAGCGTTGAGATTGCTTCCGCTATGATGTGCGCAGGAATAACGGTTTGCGCTTTCTGTTGTGAGAGAATTGTCCAAGTTCTTACGAATATAAAGATAAGAAAAACTGCTCTAAAAAGGGGTTCCAAGTTCTTACCTTAAAAACCATACTTCTTGGTCTGCTCTCTTCTGTGGCCGGTTTATGAATGGAAGCGAAAAGAGATTTCTTGTACTGAGCTTCAGTCATGGCCTAATTTGGTTTTTTTTTTTTTTTTGGTTTTTTATCAAGCAAACACTCAGAATTTTAATAACATGGAATTCAGAACAGAATTTGAATAAAAAAAGAAAGATATGTTTTTGAAAATCATTAGTTCTAATTACCTTGGATTCTACATGTGTAGGAATCTCTTCTTCAGTGTTCCTCCCCATAGTATCAATTCTCTCTATTGCTAAAAGGATGAAGAAATTTGACTTTATGTTGTGACGAACAAAGAGCAAAAGAGTTTTGTTGAAGTAGAAGATAAAAATATTAGGAGAGAGAATATATGTGGTGTATGTACAAGGTTTCTTTGCCCAAAAAAAAAAAAGGGGAATTGAAGAAATGAAAGAATTTTTTTGGCAAAGAAAACACAACAAAAGAAAGAGTTAAGGAAGAGTGTTTTTTAGTATAAACTTGGGGCGCTTGGACAAGTAGTCCGCCCAAAAATTTTTTTGGGCAAATGACCCTTTTTTTTTTTTTGCCATCAGAAAATTGGTTTTTTGGATATCAAAACGGTTCCAGTTTTTTTTGTTTTTACCACAGTTAGATTCCTCTTTGCGATACAGTCTTTTTTCTCTTTTATGTGAAAAAAGTTGCGACAGTTTCGGTGTTCAGAAAAAAACTTTTTTTTAATACAAAAAAAAAAGAGGTCATTCACTTAATTTCAAATTTTCTTTAACTCTTTTTTTCAAATTCTTCCTGTAAACTTGGTAAAAGAAACCATTGGTGAGGGAAAACAAAAGGAAATGGAGGAAGGAAGGTGGAAGCTTACGCAAACAGGACCAAGCCAGAGTCAACTAAGCCCTTTGTTGTTGTAGTTGAGGATTTGAAAGTGAAGGCATTATAAAAATTTTAAAAATGAAAATAAAAATAAAAAACTCAAATCGAAGAAAAGTAACCGAAAAAGACAATTAGCAAACGTTATTTAAAGCCCAGACACGCCTTGGAATGAGGACACTACTATTTTTTTTTTTTTTTCTGTAAAAATCAACCGTGGTTTTCGTAATGTTCTTCTTGATTACTATGTGGTTTCTGATCATTGGTTAGGCTTAGTAATAACCAAACCAAACTTTAAGTAAAAGTTTACGTGGCATTTGGTGCATGGATTTAGAACAGTTCAAACTATAAATGTGGTTTAAATCAATGTTTGGTGAAGCAATAACTGAAGTCGTTTAAACCTTCTAAGACGGTTTTAAACTAGAAAAATCACCTTTAATCCAAACTTTACCTTCGCCTTCTCAATGTTACACAATTTGAACCATTTTGTATAGTAAAAAACATTCTCATTATCATTTTCATTTATAAACTATAATTTTTCAAACACTAGTTCTTGTTTTAAATTCAATGTGATGTTTTATTTTTGTTTTAAACCTTTATATTCAAAACCATCTTTTTTCTCAACCACATGGCCCAAACCTACCGGTTCAAAACCACAACATTCTGAACCTACGTGCAAACAAACCCTTTTTTCTTAAAGTCCCTTAACAAAAATTAATTTTTACCACGGATCAAATGTCACACTGCTTGAAAATATTAAAATAAAAATGATCTATTGAGGACATTTGGTGGGCGGATCTATTAAGATCAACCATGGGAAGATTGCACTATTAACAAGAGATAAGCTCTATAATTTTTTTTTTCTTTTTTGTCTAATCACGTCTAGACAAGCTTCCGTGCTCAAATTGCATAAAAATGGGCAGAGTGACTCTTTAGATGAATGTTTGGCTTGTACTTAGCCTATTGTAAATTTGGTACTACCATACAAGGTTTTCTCTTGACAATTGATATCCAATTATCAAAACCATGCTTTTTTAAAATTTAATTTGGAGAAAGAAGGATTCCAAGAGCGATGCAGATACTTGAGTGTAGAATCCGTACGGAAAATAGTTGTAAAATATCCCTTGGGAACAATCTATAAGCCAAGACAATGCTAAACAAGGGATTAAATGCACAAACAGAAAACAATAATTATACCACACCCTTTTTTTTCGTCTATCACGGTTCGACTTTATCTATTACATTGTTCTAATTCTTGTAGTGTGTTAAGGCAATCATAATCAAAACATAAGTAGACATTTTAAGAGTTAATTATACATTGGCCTTCTTCCTCTGATTATAATGAAAATTTATAATAACAAGTGAACGTAGTTCTAGCATTAAGATTAAACCACTCTAGGTCTAGCGCATACGGTCTATTTATATATCCCATCCTTCTCAATCTTACTGCTCTCATGCCGTAAAAATTAGGGCTTTTAATCCCTTACAAATCATTTTGGTAGTGAAGAGTCCCATAAGGCTCATTAGTCAATAGCGTTTCACGTAGCAATAATTAGAATTTGTTGCACAATTTATTTATTTATTTTTGGGATAGGAAGTAAAAGAAATAGGATGGCCTTCTATGAATATGAGCAGAAATTCCTCAACCACCCAAAGTTTACCACAACCACACGGCCTATGTTGTAGACTCTCCTCTAAAACACCATTTGGGTAATCTTTTATCAACTCAAAATTTTGCTTTTTCACATCACAAGAAACCAAAAAACAGTTTCGCTAAATTTTGGTACAAACAATTTTTTTCACATGCGTACAGAGAACAGAATACATGAAGATTCCTTTTGGAGATGCCTTGGAGTTTGGACAAAGGGCTTACACATAGGGCCAAAACTCTTTGACAAATTATTTGTCTATGCATTTGCAAGTTGACATCAAAATAGGGCCTCAAAATTGGCATTAAAATAAAAAGAATATGCCTCTCCATGACTTGGTAATATTAGGAGGATTTAGTGGGAGATGATAAGCTTGACATAAGAACAAATGAATACTTAAATATTGTGCGTCTATAATGTATATATACTCGTAGATATGCAGCTGCCGTACAAAGACCTGCAATTAAGTTGAGTCCAGTGGCTCAAATGCATTATTAAAAGCACAGATAACACCCGTAAACTCTAATTAGAAAATTAATTACGAATTACTTAGTCTTGAAACACTTTAGCCCCTTGGTTGAAATTCACGGCACGGGCTTTTCAGGAAGCTGCTCTTGAAAAGGACTACAAAACTAAAATACCTCTCTCTCTCTCTCTCTCTCTCTCTCAAACTGGTTTGAAATGTGACGTTTTAGAGGTATTGTGGAACATAATCACAATTAGTCCAATGAACTTTCAACCATCATTTCTTTTCTTTTTTCCTTTATTTTTCACCTGGGAGCCTTCTATGTTAAGCATCAATACTTTTTTTTATGGATAGATTTGATCATAATCACATCAAAATGAAAGAAAAAAATAAATACACAAAACTTGGTTTCATTTGAGAAGCATGTTAGAAAAACAAATTTCAGTTTGCTATAATGTAAAGTTCTCATATGCTATAGTGAAAAACAATAATTTGCCACAGTAAAAAAACTTTTACATACTACAATTTTTTAGTTCTAACTTCAAGTTTAAAAGGATTTGATATGTATTTAATGGTTAAGATAGTATCCTACAATTTTTTTTCCCATACCCTAGATTTCTCGCCTTTTTTCACTCCTATCATTTCTTTGTACGTAAGTACTCGGTAAAAATGAACATTTTTTTACTTGTGAAAAAAAGATTAAAGATTTTGTCAAGCAAAGATTATCTGAGCGTGTGTTTCTTTCTTTCTTTCTTTTTCTTCTTCTTCTTTTCATTTCCTTTTTTTTTTTTTTAATGGCGAAGTGATGATAGTTCGATTATGCTTGAAATGGGATCAAGTCCTCAACCTTACATGAGAGTTAAAATTTTGGTACTCTTACCTATGTGAAATTGTGATCAACAAATCTTGCAAATGTTATACACACCCTCTTTACTATTTGCAACTCCTAGCTACCTTTCAACCTAATATTCATATTACTTGTTGCTATTTAGTATTTGTCAATCCTCCTCCTTCACAGATTAAATCACCAAATAAAACGGAATCAAACCTTAAACTTCCTCAATATGTATACCAATTAGGATTCAAACACATGAGATCATGAATCAATCTACCAATTTTCAGGCCATAAATTAATATGAAAATTGAACAATTAATGACACAAATGGATATTATTTTATTCATGATGACAAGGCCACACCTCATCTTTTTCTCTTCTTCAAAGTAAATAATGCTATTGTAATGTATGCACAGCATATAAACATATTTCAGAAGACAGAGGAACAAACTTCTTTTGCCACACCATCAAGCAGCATAGTAAAGCTCCTCAATTTGAGGACAAGAAAATGAAAGATTGAGTACCAAACTATATTAATGGGCACTCCTTTCCACTTAAGCAAATGTAAGCAAATTAAAACTTGCCATGCAGAAACTTAGACATCATATTTCATCTGCCATCAAAATCAGTAGTAATCAAGAGGCTTACTCTGTATAACTGAAAAGCGTTCCAGAAGGTCAAATTGATTGAAAGTGGCGCTGCAACCACTCCCTGGCCTCCTTCAGCCTCACTCACCATAACCACCTAACGAGTCCCCAAAAGCAAAAGATTAAGAAGGAGGAAAATAAAAAAAAAAAAACAACTTAAACTATACATAAAATTACAACAAGACCTAAGACTTTTAGTTCAGCACCCCAAAAACATGATTTCGGAAATTAAACCTCATCATTTTTAAACTTTCAAATAGGCAGGTTTGGTTTCTCAAATGCAACATGGCAACCAGAGGAATTAGGTGGCAAGCTGATGGCTAAAGGTCACAAAAAAAAAAAAAAAGGAGAGAGAGAGAGAAACACTTGAAACAAAAGCAAAGCCTTCCTTCTTTCTCACTCAAGAAGATCCAAAAGTATCCTAATTTGTATAACAACTCAAAACTAGTACTCTTTGAAAGGAGAATGTTGCAGTGGGTGTTGTGGAGGTGAAAGCAAAGAGAGAACCAAAAAAAAATGCCCCCAGAAATGCCCTATTGCCATTCTCTTTTAACTCCACAAGTTCGATCCTCTTGTCCGATCTCAACTGAGGCGAAAACAAAGCCTTTTTCCAGCCAGAAATATTACCAAACAAAAAAGATGAATTTTACCAAGAAGAAAATCATCCCTCTTCTTGTCATGATCCTCGCTATCATCTCCATCCTGAGACTTCTTAGAATTACGGTTACTTCATATTCTTCTTCCCCTCCATTGCCGGCTTTTACTCCTCTTCAAGAAACACATTCTTCACCTTCTCCTGCTTGCACTCAAGTTCCTTCACATGCATTAGAATCCAAAATAAAGTTTCTAAGAACCATCTCAAATGCCACTGTGCTCACAGAGAAGGAATTTCAACTTCTATTCAATCTTGTTATTCATAAAGCGCCCTGCAACCTCCTCATTTTTGGGCTCGAACCTGAATACCTATTCCTCGCTTCAATCAATGCTGGTGGCACCACCATCTTTCTGGATGACGATCCTGAAAAACTAAACACAGCAAAGCCGAAGTTCAACACCACCAGAATTTACAAGGTTGAGTACCAGGCACCAGCAAAAGAGGCATACAAACTGCTAAAGCATGCAAGGAAAAACCCGGCTTGTGCAGCTAGCTCAGGAGAGCTTCAAGCATCAAAATGTCGACTGGCATTGAGAAATTTGCCACAAGAAGTTTATGAGCTTACATGGGATATAGTTGTGGTGGATGGGCCAAGTGGAAATGCACCGGAGGCACCAGGCAGGATGGCTGCAATATACACAGCTGCTGTGATAGCAAGAAACGGGAATACAACAGATGTAGTAGTGCATGATGTTGATCGGATGATTGAGAAATGGTTCTCCTGGGAGTTTCTGTGTGATGAGAACCTAGTTTCTTCCAAAGGAAAACTATGGAATTTTAAGATCAAAGGTGGATTGAATTCAACAAAATTTTGCCCGTCCGAAACAGTGATGCTAGTAGAATAGCTTTTTCTTTTATTTTTCTATTTTTTTCCTTTTCCTATATTTGTTTTCCTCCCTTTTTCTTGTGTAAGTAAAACTATACAAACACCATGAAGTGAAATCTATTGTGGTATGAAGTTTCGTCAGACTAGTATATAACACATTGTTATTCTAGTTCAGAATCACGACGAGAGGCAAAAGATAGCTGAACTGCTAAACTGGAAAAACACCGTCCATCATATAAATCAAGATATAAAGGTTCTAAAAATCATGTCTTAAAAAAAGAAAGAATATCTCATTATCATTTTCTGAATGTACAAATTCGTGTTGGCAATATTTGAAGTGAATTTCCGTACTACAGGCTTAAGTCCCCCAAGAGAAGACTGCTACCCAGATTTTTCTAAATGCAGTTATAAAAACTCAAAAGCCGTATAAATCTTGCTATGACTCCTTCTCATCTTGTCTACATAATTCTGGGTCCATTTTATTTCCAAGCCAAAACTGCGGGAGGAAAAGTAGGATCAACTGTCACCAGAGTTACAATCACTTGCAAAACATATCCATCAGCAACACAATCATTTACTTGCATCTCTTTGCTGCAACAAGGACATAACTACAACCATCAGTTTTAGTACCAAAAAAAAAAAAAAAAAAAAGAAGAAGAAGGAGGAGGAGGGACACCCTATTTCAGTGCCCTGGACATCTAAGCGCATACAATAATACAGTATCTCAAAGTTCTAAATTTCCTTCTCTTTGCATCAAATAGATAAAACAAAAAGGAATAGAAAAAGCAAAAAAAAAAAAAAAAAAAGACCAATAACATAACTTCCACTCGCCCTAGTTTCTGGAGGCAGAAGTTAGCAGTTTTTAGTTCAAGTGACAATTGCATATGAAAAAAATACAATACGTGGAGCTACTAAAACATTAAGAATACAATCCCACAATTAAATCTCAGAAGTAGGTTCAAACTTTTAAAAACCTAAACCAAGTGAAAATTTGTAACTTACCATTCGTTTGCTAATGTACGGCTGTATCTTAATTGGTTCGGCAGGCTCACTTTCAACCTTGAGTAACTTTTCTTTTTCCAACTCAAATTCCATGCATTTGCTAATGTAGGGCTGTATCTTAACTGGTTCGGCAGGGTCACCTTCAACCTTGGGTGGCTTTTGTTTCTCGAACTCAAATTCCATTCGTTTGCTAATAAATGGCTGTATCTTAACTGGCTCAACAGGCTGACTTTCGACAGATAATGTTTCTCTCTCAGATTCCATTCGTTTGCTAATGAAAGGCTGTATCTTAACTGGTTCAGCAGGCTGACTCTCAACTTTAGTTAAGTTTTGTTTCTCAAACTCAAATTCTTTTCTAGATTCTTTCCGGGTACCCGACTGCCAAACTCTCCCAAAATTAGGAAGCCAGTTTGCATCAAACTCTTTCTTCACAAGCTCCCCCCTCTTTTCCATCTCCATCTCCATTTTTCTCCTTTCTGCCCAAGCTGCCCCCACCCTGTTTGGATTCAATTTCTTGGACTTCCCCGACTTATTTGAGGAAGAAACAAAAATACCCAAGACTGGTTGTAGTCCAACATTTACTTTACTTTCCTCAATTGCTTCAAACCAAGGAGGAGGTGCCCCAGTATGTACATTTCCTCCAGCCACTTCAGGAGCCGAGATTTGAGTGACATTCTGCAAACCTGAATAAGAGAACCCCCAAGATAAATAATACTCCAAGTTGGTTAAAGAAAACATATTTTATCAACTTCCTGCAAATTCTTCCCAGACAACTGCTTTTGGGTTATTCTGCCCCGTTGACAATTACATTCCCAAGAACATAAAGCTCAAATGGTGTATTCATATGGTCTCCAATACGTACGTGCATATATACATGTATATATATATATATATAATTATATGCACACACACACACATAGAGACAGAAATATATCTTAAATGAGCATTTCCATTCCACGGGCAGAACCCATGTTATAGTAGAAACCAAATGCAAGAAAGAAGACAATATACCTAAAGTTTAAATGGCGAATAAATACCTGTTGAACCATTCAAATTTATGGAACTTGTACCAGAATGTGTCTCCAAAGGCAAAGAAGAGTTAACATCTGCTGAACACAAGCCAGCATTTGCAAATTCCCAGAATCCTGAATGGGATACCTGATACTCATTCGTATGACATCGTAAAGGCACAACACTATTTGAAATCCTTGAATTAACAGTGTGTATATTAGTATTGTCTATACTAAAACTAGTAGTATTTACATAGTTGAGTTCATTGTGGATATCATCTGAAGGTCCAATAGTCGGTGCTTTATTAGACGATTCAGCTTCACTCTTCAACGGTTTGCACTTCCTCTTCCACTGAAAATAAATGAAATCACCAACTTTCTAAACAACCAAAAAAAAAAAAGAGGAGAAATTAAGAAAAGCGATGAACCTTGACAACTTCAGCTTCCTTTATCCTAAATTTATCAATGAAATCCATTCCTCCACCGTATTTCCACAAAAAACGCTTCAGATTCTTCAGATGCTCCGCACTTGCCAAGTGATAAATCGCATTGTTGCTGAAAAAAAGAAAGATCAATCACTAATATTTTCCTTTTCGTTCGTTTTCTCGTTATCCAAACAGAAAATCAATTGGGAAATTCGACCGCGCGTACCAAGCAAAGGAGCTTCCGAGCTCGTCGACGTCAACGTCGCAAAAGACACACCAGACACGGTTGCGAGAGGCGTGTTCGGAGCGGAGGAGGCTAGGGTTTTTGAGAAAGAAGCGGACGTCGGAGAGCTTGGTCTGGAACTTGGAGAAGAAGATGGAGAGAGACTTCTTGTGGGAGGGGAAGTACTTGTGACGCTGGCCTTGATCGTGATTCAGCTTGCAAACCTTGCAGTACTCAAATTCAGACACTTTCTTCCTCTTCTTGCTCTGGTCCGTACAATTAGGGTTTGACTGTGCGGTCTCCATTGATGAACGGACGATTATTATTTTTTAATTATCTCCTCTTTGGCGTCCGCTCTGCAACTCGGAGCCGGAATTGGAAAGCGGAGAAAGATGGACAATCAGAATTTGGGAAAACACTTTTCAGACGTCAAGGAAATAATTCTTTCGTTCACAAGTTACGACGAAGATAATAGTCCTGAGACTGTCGTTTTTAAGAGAAACGGCAACAAACAGAAGAAAATTTTCTAGTGAAACATAAGGCGTTATAAAACGACAACCTTATAATAGAACAAAACGGCCACATCATTAGAAGTAAAAGTTTTGAACATTTTATTCTAGCATATAAATGTTTTATATTATAATCTAGTTTTAGTTTATATTGTGATATATAAAAATTTTATAATATAACAGTTTTAACTATATGAAGTTAAAATAGAGTTTACAAACCTATTGAATGAAAAAGTTGTGTTAGAGAAACAACGAAACTGATTATGTTTCTATAAATATGTGAATCATTCGTGTCTTTTCAAGACCTTGTTGAATCAAAATGATAAAAATGAAAGAACATTTAAGCTTTAAATCATAACTTTATAGTTGAAACTATATTCTTAAATGGTCAATTAAAACCACATATTATGGATTAGATGGCAAGAACTTAAAAATACATGATAAGGATATGTTTTTAATGCAACATGTGGCAAAATTTTATTTAGGGATTGAAGCAATCGCTTTAAAGCACCAACGAAAATTAATGTGCACCTACATTCATGCATACTTTCAAGCTTATAATAGTTGTTGCACAAAATGTCCTCCTAACATATTAGCACTCCTACAAAGAAATAAAAGAGCAACTTTCTTTCTTTGGGATCAAAGGGCTATTCTATTACAAAATAAGTCATGTACCTGAATATGATATTGCTCCTTTTAATGAAGGTTCTTAGGGATATATGAATTGGTGGACATATACAAGAACGATCCATTTTCTTACATAAGCATTTTTGTATTCAGATAAGTAGGTATGGAATCTTTCCTGACTTTTTTTAGTTGGAATGAGTTGGAGGAAAAGTGAGTCTTCTCTTTACTTCTCATTTACTAAAACTCCGCTTTTGTTAATTTTTTTTAAAGTTTTCTCGGATAAATTTTTTATTTTACAAAACAAATGACCAATTGAAATTCATACTACAATACTAGGAACCTCAAAAAAAAAAAAAAAGTGATGACTTAATGGCGTAAAAAATGAGCTATAAATTTTGAGGTGGTAAGTTATAACATCATATAATAGATAGCCAATTAAAAGAATGACAAATAACAATAATACATTTATTGTTATAAAACAAATGGAAAGTAGCACATTAAGCATCTTATTGTCAACATGACATTGTCACAAGGACCGTATGTATACGTATAGGTCTGGGATCTTAAATTGAGAAAAATTACAATTAATAGCATAATCACATTTATGTGAGTGAGGGTTCGTGCTTCCACTCATTATGCTAGACTTTTAATTTTTTTATTTATTTTTTGAAAAATTTTCAATTTTTATCTCACTAATTTGATTCGTGGCTCCTTTTGTGAGAATAAGTTATGCTAGGATTTCAATTCAATTGTTAAAATATACAACTATACTCCTATTTAATAAAGAATTATCTCTAACATTTTGTTTATAATGACTCCACTGAAAATATTATTTTTTGCCTCCATAATTGATTACAATACAATTTAATTATGTGTTAATTTGTAGGTTAGAATAGTACCAAAGATCAATGATGTTGATGTGAAGCTTGTGGAATTCATGAAGGGTTTGAGAAGTTGAACATCCAGACAATAAAATAATTTTTTTGTCACAATTGCCAAATTATTTGTTACTAAAATTTTGATAAATTAAATAAAATCCCCAAAATTATTTAAAATCCAAACCTCATTTTTATCTCGCTCTCTTCATACGTACTTCAATATTTGTTTCAATCTAGACAAGTGGACAGAGTTTACGCCAATGATATTTCCATCAATCTAGTAAATGAAAGGCTCATCTAAAACTGCTTATCAAAAAACAAAGTTTCTCCAAAATGAAAATTTTATAATCGTGTTGTTTTAGTAGCTTTTAGAAATGTTTTTGCGTGTTTTTTAAGGTAAAAATTTTAAAAACACACAGTATAACTCTTAAAAAAATTATTATTTCTCAAAATAAAATAATTTTCAATTATTTTTTGCCTAAGGTACACTTATTTTTACAATATTACGGCTTGAAATTTATTTTTCTTCCACCTACCACACTCCACTTTTACATCTTGACACAATCATAAGTATATCCATGTTAGAGTTGTCAAATGAGCTGTGTTGGCCCATTGGAACATGAAAACAACACAATTTTGGCATGAAAACCACCAAACGAGGGACATACCTAACACGATTCGTTTGCATCATGGAATTGACGCTCAAGTTTTGAGCATGACATGGGCCATGGGCTCAAAGTCTTGTCCAAGTCTCAAACCCCATTTGATTAATTTCTTGCATGCACTTTGTAAAAGGAAAATTAACATATTTGCATACATTTCTCTTTATGGTTGGGTTGACTTTTCGGGATTTCATGATATTTGATAATTTACGTAACTTTTTTGATTTTGTGATTGTAACTTGTGTTATATTTAGCTCCATATTCATAGCGCTTGCTAACGAATTTTTTCCTTTTGTTCTTAGTCTGTGGACAAAAGTTAGGCATATTATCGAGTCATATTTTTTTTTGTTCTCTTCTTATTTATTTTATTTTCTTATTTAATTGTTCTATACTTTGCTCATGGTTTTATGCATTTTATGCTAGTTTGATGGGTGCATTTTTGACGCCAAATATGGGATTACTAATCGAGAGATTTAGAGTACGTTTGGTTCGTGGATTCGAACCATAGCTTAAATCATTTTACTACAGTATTTTTTTCTCATAAAAATTTAAATTTTTATTTAAATCTATGAACCAAAAGGACTCTTAATAATTTTCTTCCTCTTTTTTTTTCAGTAATTCTCCTTTTAAATTTACACATACCTACTCTCTTCATTTGTTAGTTCTTTGAAGGAGCTTTTTCTTCTTCTTCTTTTTTTTTTTTTTTCGAGGGATTCTTTGAAAGAAACTAGTCATAGAGGATTAAAATATATATTCAGGAATTATTTGATAGAATTTTTGCTTTTACTTCTAGTTTAGAAAAACAAGAAAATCAAAAGTTGATAAGTCTTTTCAGTAAATGTTTGCATGCAAATTCTTACAAGAGATTTATAGATCAAAATGATTTTAAAATTTTCTAATAACAATAAAAATAGTAGATTAATGTTTGTAATATCTTATTTAAACTTTAATACAAGTTTCAAAGTCAACTCGGAAGAACTTATTTTAAAAGCTATGTTTTATAGTTTTAACCAAGAGCTTTTATAATGAATCATCTAGAACAATTTAGCAGTTTTTGGATCTAAAAAACTAAAGTGTTATTAATACTAATGACTCTTAAACTTTAAAGTCTTCCTCACATTATCCTCCTAAACTTTAAAAATCACGATTCATCCTCTAAACTTTCAAAACTTCTCACTTTATCCCTTTGAATTTTAAAAATCATCATGTTGCCCTTATTTTAAAGCTCTTTATTTTGTATCTTTCGTTTAAATAGATAAAATTAAATCCACGCGATTCATACATGGGTCATCTATAAGGACAAAAAGAAGATAGCTTTTGTTTCATCTTTACACTCCTATTTAACATTTTTTTATCTGCTCTCATTTAAGAAGGGTCTATAGATACATTTCTTCTCGATATTGTTCGTTAATATCTTTTTATCTCTAGTACGAAACTCATCTTGTTTAGTATTCAAATTCAGATATCAGCAAATAATATCAACGTATTAAATAAGTTATGTATTAAAATGAGAAGAATTGTGCAGACAAACCCTTCCTAAATAAGAATTCAAATAAAAAATACATCAAGTGAGGATATAAACATGAAACAAAACTTAAGAACAATAAAATGTCATTTTTTTTCCTTAATGGTGACTCATGTATAAATGATGTGAGCTTAATTCCATCTATTTAAATGGAAAATAAGAATTATAGAAGGCAAAATGAGAAGCTTTGAAAGTTTAAAGATAAAGTGATAACTTTTAAAATTCAAGGGGCAAAGTAAGGAGTTTTGAAAGTTTTAGGGATAAAGTGATGATTTTTAAAGTTCAGGAGGCAAAGTGAAAGAGATCCTAAAGTTTAAAGACGATTCATGTTAATAACCCAAAGCTAAACATAGCTTTCAGCAAGGTCCCTCAAACATGCCCTTATAAACCACTTATAGAAGCACAGTTCTGGGTTTTTATATTTATGCCCTTCACTCACTTTCATGGCAAGTTCTTTGTGCCAGAAGATGAAACGATTGAGTTGAGAGTGATGGGATTACATTAGGCATCGATGTGTAACTCAATTACATAATAGATATTTTATACTTGTGAGAATTAAAATCTTTATATAACTATTGAACGCTATTTAAATAAAGGCCTTTATAGAAAAGGACCATCTCTCCACATTTTGTCAATCAATGTTCTGATTTGTCATCTCTTAATTTCCCTTTGCTCTATATTTCAAGAGAGTTTATATGTGTAAATATTATTGATATATTTATTTAAAGTAATTCATCCGCCCGTGAATACAAAGAACTTGATTACGTAGTGACGATGCAACATATAAGAGCAAAATAGTTTAAACTTATAAAAAATTTTAAATATTGTAGCATGTAACAACATTACACTATGAACGGTTTAAATTTATGAGTTTGAACTATTTTACCAAATACAAGATGTATATACAGATCCTAGATATGTGCAAATCAAGGATTTTCATATATTGTAGAATTTGATTTGTTAGAGTATGGATTTCACCTGCCAACAATGACAGAGGGCTTCCCACAATTCTCCTCTCTCTCTCTCTCTCTCTCTCTCCGTTACAAAGATAAAAGATAAAAATCAATAATGGTATTAATTAGATCAGCTAGTTTCTCCTTGTCTTGTGGGGATCTCTTTATCCTTTTTGGTATCTTGTGTTGGAAAAGATATAGCTGCATTCTGACGACACCGGTTGGTACAATCTAATATAAAGTTGATAATTGTGTGATTCACACTTCCGAAATGGTTGGTTCTGCAAGTGTTTGAGCCCCACCTTTGACATGAAAATTTCTCTCCCTGCTCATCTTCTAAAAGTGAGCTGCTCCTTTTCCTCAATCGGTTCGAAAACGACCTGACTAGATGATCTCGAACGGTTCAATGTATCTTCCTCTTTAGGTTCCAATTAAGAGAAGGTAAGCAGTCTTGTTAAATTTTTTTTATGAAAAATTTTATCATACTTGATCTGGGCTCACATCTATGATCAATCATGAAAACTGTTATCAGGTAAATCCTCACATGTCTTGCTGATCAAAACCACCATTTCTTGTCCTTCTTGAACCATGAATGAGGCCTTACTGTTGCCAACTTCAAATTGCAAAAACAAAAAACTTTAATTTGGAGCATCAGTTGAAACTGACCAATTAGGACCAATATTGATTGAAAAAATAATGCCTCCATTTATAATATCAGTTACAATGTATATTTTAAGTTGAAACTCAAACTTACGTTTGGTCCATCATTAGTTATAATTGATGTTAAGCCCAAGTTCCAACCAACATTTTCGGTTCAAACATATTAACACTAGTTCAAACTAACAAATTATGATTCAAACTCATATTTTTGGTTTGAACTTCAAACAGTGGTTTAACTAATTTTGGTTCAAACTAACTTTTTCACATACTTATCAAATAATGATTACAAGTATAAATTACGATTCCAAACCAATCTTATTAGTTCTAACTGACAGTTCTATCTGTTCTTCCAAACGAAGGCTATTGAGTTTGAACTATGTTTTTTAGTTTTAACTAATGTTTGTGGTTTGTCAAAAAGTTGGTTTGAACCAAAAGTAGTTGAAATCATTATTTGGAGTTTGAACTAAAAATATGAGTTTGAATTATAATTGTAGTTTGAACTAGCGTTCGATTCATTTGAACAAAAAATGTTGATTTGAACCATAATGAATTATATAAGTTTGAACTAAAGTTTAGTATGTTTGAACCAAAAATATATATTTGAACTAAAAATATTGATTGAAACTGAGATTTCAATTTTAATTGACTAGACTTAATATCAGTTGAAACTGATAATCAGCCAAGCAAAGTTTCAGGTTTCAACTTAAAATGTACATTATAACTGTTCCAAGCAAGTGAGAAATACCACGTTCTCGCATCTCCTAATGTATTTCAACATATTGAAATAATATATATAAAAAGGTTCTCATATGAAATAAAATGTCAAAAATGGCCTTTGTTCCATGTGACTTGTACACGATTCATTCCAATGATCATTTCTATGTTTGAATTTGGTCCCCCCTTTTCATTTCTCTCTCCTTTATTTTTCATTTGTCTTGAGCATTTGAATCTAATGCTGTGGTGTCCTACTGCTTATCTTTTGTGACATGGAAAAAGATTTGTATGTTGGTAACAGGTCCAACAAACTTGAGCAAAAAACCTATCCTTCCCCTCCTACACATCCTAGCCAGACATACTACCATATAGCGAAACACTTGATCAGACATATATTATCACACAAAGAGAGAGTATTTATTCCCCCCCAAATTCTTCCCTTTTAATAATTTCACTCTCTATTGTTTCTCATCATGATATATCATATCCATATATATATATATATATATATAGACACACACACACACACACAACAAATTGATAGAGAGAGGAAAAAAAGAATCGGGTCTATGATCATATGTGGACAATGTGAAAAGACAAATGTTAAGGTTTTGGTATAGTGACTGCATGGCTTTGATGGGTTTGGCACCCCATGTCCCTACACATCATATCCTTTATCCTGCTCATCAACTTTCTCAAAGAATTCTGGTCCTTGTATTTATTTCAAGACTAATAATCAAATGAAAGATAAAAGACAAGGGTGTCTATTGTGCAAGTTGGTCATAATGTCGGATGAGTTTAATGCTTATCATCACTAGTGAGACTTTTGTAGTTTGATATGTAATTATAACTCAATTAGGGTCCAATGATTAGTAAAAGTTTTTTGTTCATCCCTAACTGACCAGCTCGGAATTCCATCGTTCAAATCCGACTTTCCTTTAGAGAAAAAAAGACAATAGTAACTCAATTGCACAAAAAAGTGTACTCTTCACATATACATATTTGACTCTTATTCTAACGTATTTAACCATGTGTATGTGTGTGTGTTTTGTGTGAACAACAGGAACTTTTATGGTGTCGGGAGAAAATCTTTTAAAATTGTGTCAGAATTATATTAATTTCAGAATTTACGTTAGAATTTACACACTTTGAATATTGAAGTCACGTAATTATGATGAACTTGTCAGTTTAAAGGAATAAGTTAACTTGTGAATTTCACATTAGAACTTTGAAAACTTCAAACGTTGAAGCCGTGAAAGTTATGATAAACTTGTGAACTAGTTTAGTGCTGATAGGTTCCAAAACAGGTTAGCAAATTAAACCCTTGCTAATGTTATATTCATTATTATGAGTTTAATAAAGAGTAAAGGTCATTCTTGCAGAGAATTGCACTTAATCAATGGGTTGTTAATTTTCTAAGTAAATAAGGGGAGTCTTAGAATTAATTAACTAAACTACTAAATTCAATAAACCACGAGAAAATAAATAAATGCAAAACAAGAATTCAAAGAGTTGCAAAACAATAAGGATGAAACTAGTTAAAGGATCATAATTCACCACTAGAAAATAACTATGCAATTGATCATAAATTTTTTTTATAATTTTCTATTAAAACTATTAACTGTAGAAAACAATAATTCTACTATTACAATCTTTCATTACGTTGTCATTTAACAAAACAAGCTCTTTATTAAATCTCATTCTATTAAATAACCTAGAACAAGCTTTTTAGATTCAATTGAATATAAGAATTTAAATGAGAAAGATGGGTTGATCTAAGAAACAAACTCTTAAGCTCAACTCATTCATCATGTCATGTCTAGGATTATAAAATGAAGACTAACAATAAAGAACGACGAAATAAAATTAGCCTAGCATAATTAAAAAGAACAACGAAGAAATAAAAACTAACAACATTAGGAGTTCAAGAAAATGAAGGAAAAGGAGAAGAATAATGGTCGTTAAAAATCTCTAAGCAGTTGCCTTTCTTTCTACTTTCTCGATAGCAAAAGCGCTTCTCTTTGCCCCTTAAGTAGAAAGACAAGAAAGAGATTTTTGGTTTTGTTTCTCCCACTTCCTCACATCTACGTTCGTCAAGCCAACCTTGCTTTTTGGGAGGCGAAACAACGGTTGAAGTGGACTGATGAGTGCCTTTTTAGCCTTTAAAAAAAGGCTATCATGTGGAGTTAACATGGCTGGCTTATAGTCAAATCAAGATGAGATAGGATCCAGAAATATGTTCACGAATACCATCAATATATTGAATTCACGATTTCAATTCTTATCCTGTAATTGAGGAAATTTCCAATTTTAATTTTAATTACCCCACGAAAAAAAATATTCTTGTGATAGGTCCTGTTCCTAGTCAAAAATATAGTGAAATCACTTTTCTTATTCTTTCCCCCAGACGGTTAGAGGCCGTAAAGAGAGTATTGTAGGACACCCGCCCCTCTTCTTTTTCTCTCCTAAGACTTGGAAATTATAGTAAAAGATCCCTCCTCCTATTCTAAAATGATGTATTTATAGGCTTGCAAAGTTTTGGTTAAAAAAGAAAAGTTCGGAGTTCTTTTAACCACAAAAATCGGGTAACTTTGCATCATACTACCACGGTTCTAACATTCTAGTGTCACGGTCTGAAAAATTCACCTTAGATTATCAACATCTAGTGCTGCAGCCCAAAAAACCTAAGTCCACGACCCGATGAGAAAAATAATGTTGCGATATGTATTTTTGTGCTCATAAGTCCATGTTTTTCTCTCTCTTTTCATTATTTTATCTCAAAACATCTATAAAACATAAAAACACAAGAAAACAGAGAAACTAACAAACAAAATATAAGATACTATAAAATGTCGTGAAGGTATATAGAAAGACTCATTGTTATAGTTAATATACTTAGACTATATTTGAATTAGTAAAAAGGTTTGAACAACTTTAATGGGCAAATAATTAAAACAAGATTAACACGAGTGATTAGGAAGTGAAAAGGAGTAGTAGAGTTATCCGCATAGATCCTAAATTAGGGTTATCACTTAAGAAGATTCTAGTGACCAAAAATAACAATAAAGGGATTAGACAAAAGCTGAAAAATAATTAAATTTGATCATGAAAGGGATTAATTATTACCTTTTTTTTACGCAGAACTCGTTCCAATCCATGAATATAGTCCTCTTGATCCGCTAGCAAATTGTACTTTTTAGGAGAGTCACTTTGTTTCTTGAAAATTCATGATCATGATATGATATATATCCTTTTGCCCCACAGACCGGATATTGTATGACATGATCTTGACCCTCATCAAGAAATTAAGACATTGGTCATGTATTATTGAAGCACCTTTTTTATTGACAGATTAACTATTTTTTGAGAGTAATAATTCGCTCGAGGAGGTTCCTGACAAACCAAGCTAATTCCATTCTCAAGGGACACATCCCTGGAGAGGAACACAGTTCACTGCTGTGCCTGGCACGTTAGTTGAATTTTCACAAAAAAAAAAGAAAAAGAAAAGAAAAGGAAAGAAAAAAGTTGAATTTTCACAAAAAAAAAGAGAAGAGAAAAAAAAAAGAAAAAAGAAAAAAAGAGAGGGTTTCTTTTGGGTTGAATTAGAGAGCTGAATTTTCACCAAAAAAATAAAAAATAAAAAAAAAGAAGGGTTTCTTTTGGGTTGAATTATGGAGATGGGCAGTGGGTGTTTGGTGTCTAATAAGCAAAAGTTAAGGGCTTGTATACAAGTGGATACAGCTATGGCCCTGTGTCCTGTTCCCCTGGTGAATCACTTGCTTTTGGTTCTGATTCGTTTGCCTTTCTATCCATATCAAAGGTTCCAAACTTGACCCCTGTTTGTGTCAGATTTGACTATTCTCATACTTTGCCTTTGGATGAGTTTCAAATATTAGTGCTTTTTAAGCACCCTGTGCATATTCCTTCCGAGTCAAAACCCCAAACCCCGTTGTTGCTCATACAACAATAGATTTTAATCTAGTAAAAAATACTTACTATATCAAAACTTAGTTGTTTTGTTAGCAAAGGGTTTTAAATCTCATAAGAATGAAAAGGCTTTTTATACTTTTCTTTCCCTGTTTTTCTTTCTTTTTCTTTTAAAGAAAAAAATAAACGTCTTTTATAAAGCATGTAGACTAAATTATAGGTCTATGGTAAATAATTTAAGTGTTGGATTAGTGTGTCCATGATCATACTCCCATATAGTCTTGCTACAAATACATTCAGTGAGATTGGGTGACGCTTCTTATTGAAGGGTTTGATAATGCTCAAACAGAATGCTAATGACAGTCGCGACCTTTTAGGACTTTTAATAATAATAATAATAATAAAGCTTATCTAGGACATGGGGGATCATGACCGTTCTTTTGCCAAGTGACCATATTATGTAGAAAAGCACTTTAAAACAGCTCATTAATCATGCTTCCCTTTCTATGGTAATTATTGATAATTGCAAAGAGAATTCCTTATTAGTCCCAAACTGATTATGCAAGTTGCATAAATACTTTTACTTCTTCCCAAACTTGGCCAATTCCTTCTTACTATTTAGTTCAATGAACTTTGACATGCTTGAAAGCTTGAAACTTTTGTTTCTGTT